>JAVLUE010000303.1:0-131765 GCA_034190945.1 Octodonta nipae | reverse complement strand
AGAGAGGCAGAGAGAGAGAGAGAAGAGAGAGAGGAGAGAGAGAGGAGAGAGAGAGAGAGAGAGAGAGAGAGAGAGAGAGAGAAAATATGAGAACAAGATAGATGAGTTTATAGATTGTTGTTGTTGTTGTTTTATTCTATTATTCTATTTCTTCCTTTTATTATTATCATTATTATTATCAATGGTAATGGTTGATGATTATGATTTCAATTCATTTCATTCTGTTTGGGTTCAGTTTTTTTTTTATATAATAATTTACTGTTTGGCTTGTTGTTTCGGCATCGTGTATTGATGCAAGAACAACAACAAAAAAATCAAAAAAATTGAAAACGATCGAATTTGACAATCTGAGAGCAGAACAAAGCAAGAAACAAAGAAAACTCTAATAAAAGCAATAAGATACGCACACAATTTTTTTTTTTTTTTTTAACAACCATCAAATCAATTCTGAACTGTGTACAAATAATATTAATTTCGAGAGCAGTCTAAATACTAAAATAAAAACAGAAAACAACAAAGTGATTTTTCATCTTGGATAGATCAACGAATGTTTGTTCCATTTGTTTTGTTATCATTTTAACGATTCCCATTCTCTTGGTGTTTTTGTTTTAGAAAAAAAAAATCTAAACTGAATACAATTTTGAAAAGGAAGAGAAACCTCCCAGAATCAAGCAAGACCCAGAATAAGAGAGAAAAGGAATCAAAAAATCAACAACGAAAAAAATTGTCACTCAATGTTTTGTTTGTATGAGGGTTGGTTTATTGTTTGATCATAAACACAAACACACAATCACACAGTACAACAGTAAATATTTTTTTTATTTTTGGAACAAATTTGAGCCGTTTCAATTTTGGTATTTTGTTTTTGAAAAGAACTTGAGCGTGAAGTTGTGAACATGCAAATTGTTTGTAATCGATTTTATATCGACTACAATATTGTCGTCGTGTTCCACAATCGATTATCTTGTAATATTAAGTATTTTTATTTTTGTTTTGCTTTGTTTGTTTCAAAACGGAAACTTTTTCTCTTTGAAAAACAACGAGAAAAAGTAATCTTGAGAGTTGTGTGTTTTGATATTTTGTATTCTTTTTTACTTTTTTTTCTGAGAGTTTCGAGACAAAAAGTTCGTGTTTAGAAAGAGAGAGAGAGAAGAGAGAAAAAAAAAGAACACGAGCATGTCACCCAACGTTCCAAAAGCAAAGTTGACGACAGAGACGAAGACGATGATGATGATGATGAATGACATTTTGATCCATTTGATCTGGTTGAAACGATGATGATAATGGATAAAGTTTTCAGTATATGAGTATGGAATATAGTAATAGTTCATAACATTCTCGGGCCGTTTAATTTTTCCATCTTTTGAAGCGTATGTCTCAGTAGATTTCTCACTGCTTTTTCCACTTATTCTAGTTATTCCATTTTTGAGATCATTTTTTTGCTGTTGAGAAGATTATCAACTTGAAATGAATGAATGCTTCCATTTGTCTCTCATGAGCTCGTCAGTGTAGAAAAAAATGCCGCATATTGTTTGTTGTTGTCAGTTTTTTTTTGCATTGCTGCTTTTGTTGTTGGGAATCGAAAACCTTTTTAAAAATATTTGTTTTCAAACACGCAGAGTAAATTTATTTATGATCAAAAAAAAAAAATAAAATAAATACCCCAAACCGTTTTATCTCTGAACACTCTAAACACTTGAATGCATTCAATGACTATCGGTCTTTGGTTTGAGAGTTTGTTCATTTGAGTCCAAAATGTTTTGAGTGTTTGATGTGACTATTCCATCATCATCATCATCGTGTGTGTGTGTGTGTGTGTGTGTTCAACGAAGCCAATAGCTTAAATCACGAGAGTAAACTTTCCGTTAGATTTTTTTTTCCTGCTATTTTAAAAGCTTTAAACTTCAAAATAATATAAAAAAAAACTCAAAAAATGACCACACTAAAGTGGTTTTAGTTTTGAATGAAAATTTCAAAAAATCTGTGTTTTTAGTTCAGATTTTTTGTTTGTTTGTTCCGAATTTTGATTAAGTTTATTTTTCAGATTTTTAATAACATTTTTTTTGTTTTTTTTTCTTTGCAAGTATCTATTGAAATTAATTTTTTTGCTAGTTTGCATTTTATTTTCATATTTATTGTGGAGAAAAAACAGAGATAACGATTAAAAAGAAAAATAAGTGGCTCAAGCATAAATGTGTGCTGAGTTGAAGTGGTGTTGGATTAGATTTTTTCCATCATTCGTTGTCGGGAGTTTTTATTTGGATTTTCTTTTTTTTCATGGTAGACAGGTGCCCAGTATTTTAATGATAATGCAGGTTTTCCATTTATTCTCGCTCTCTGTTCTATAGTTTAATATGAAACTTAATGTGAAGAATCTTCTTCTTTTTTTCTCTATCCTCATCATAAGCATTTATAAATATTTACGTTTTTATCTGATGTTTGTTTAAGCCTTATTGTTATTATTTATTATTGTTGTTGTTTTTCTGGGCTCATCATTATTCTGATGTTTTCTTCGTTCGTTGATGTTTTTCTCCATCAGAAAAAAATAGAAGCCCCAAACAGAACAAAAAGAATTTTATTATATTTTTTTTTTTGTATTAAAAACTCAACACACATAGATAGATAGAAAGACAGACAAACTTTTAGTAAATTCTATAATTAATTATAGCGATAGAATAAACACTAACATACATTGAACCTGATAGAACTTGGAATTGAACCTAGAATAGTAAGAGAAAAAACTATTGTTAATACTATTTATCTATCAACATTTCAGAATATCTCTCATTCCATTTTCTATTAGCTATTACTGCTTGGTTGTTGTTGTTTTTCTCCGTTTATTTTTAATTTAGTTCGCTTTACTTTAATAAAGGTTCGAAATTCTTTGATTTAATTATTTGTTCAACATATTTTTTCTATATATTTTTGTATTTTTGATAAAAGCCTAAAACAATAAAACACGATTTTTTTTTGAGTTTCTCTTGAATCTCTTGCTTCTGTTTTTTTTTTTTAAAGAATAATTTTTCTTAGAATTTTTTTTCCTTTTCAGCTTTGCAATTTTTCTTTTACTTTCGAAAAAGTTTCAGTGAATAATAGAATTAATAGAATCGTAGCGTTTTCGCCAGAAAAAAAAACTTTTATTTATATTCTGTTTTTAGAAACACACAAGCGGACTGATTCTAGAAATTCTTGGGCCTGAATTTGTTGTTTAAGTTGTGTTTCTGGTACGTGTTAATCCTTTAGTTTTTTTTATATTGGTTTCAATAAAAGCAAGAAAAAAAATTAAGTAGATAAAAGTGTCGTCAAGTGAGAAGAAGAAGAAACAGAAGCGAATTTTTTCTTTTTTATCTCTTGAGACACTACCAGCTAAAAGTTGACGAACTTTTTTGTTTCTAGTAAAATTTTCTTGCTCTTTTTTTTCACTCAAATATTCCGGTTTATAAAGTTTTTTTTTCTCTAGTTTTCAAGCTAATTTTTTCTCTGTTTTCGCGTTCTATCTCTTTTTCTCTGGGCTCTGAAAAAATTTAATAAATTTTCTTCTTTTTTTTTGAAAACTTTTTTTCTCTAATTCTCCGCACAATATAATAGATGATATAGCTAAGTATTAAGCTTAACAATTTAAATTTATAATATAAATAAATTGTTGAAACTTAAAAAAAAAATGAAGAGAAATAGAGAACCCAGTTTTTTCTGGTTTTGAGCTAGAGCTCCTAAGAAAAAAAATACTATTTTCTATTAATATTGATCATTTAAAATTGTTTTCTCTCTTTTTTGAAAGCTATTCTCGATTTATCAATAAAACGGATAATAGCCTTCATCATCATCATTATTATTAATAATATGATTCAACTTTCCATCAGAAAAAAAATCTTCAAATTTTGATTTGTTGTTTTCAAGATAAAAAATTTGTTCCCGGAACAGTTTCTATTCGAGAAATCCAAAAAAAAAGTATTCAACCCCTATAACAAAGTAAAATAATACGCTTTTTCTTTCTTGACTTCTTATCTTGTTAAACAGTTCGACTAGTGTGATTTAATAGCGTGTAATGACTGGCTAATAACATTAGAATCAAATTGATAATTGTTTGTTTCACCTGTGTGTTGGTTTGTGTTCAAATGGTGGGTTTTGGCTACACATTCAGTATGGTAAACAAACAACTATTACTGTTGTGTTTTGTTCTTTTCTCAAAACAATAACAATGATCAAGCTAGTTTCGATTGTGTTTAATGTGTGTTTCTCAATTGTGTTGTCGTTGTTACTTCTTCTAACTAGAGAACCATGTTTATGGTAATGTTCTTTCTTTTCCGCTTCTACTTGGTTTTATCATTTCTTTTTTTTCTGTTTCATTGTCAGGTTAGGTTCAGTATTTTGGCTGCCATACTACACACACACACACACACACACACACACACACACCAACCTCAACACCAACTAACCATATCTTACAAAGTAAAAAATAATAATCTTGAAAATGACCAATTAAATTAACAACAAGGCATGGAAAAAAGTAAAGCAACATTAAAAACATTTACCACCACTACGACAAATGAAACAACTAAAATAAACTATTCTATTTTTTTTTTTGACCAAGTGTAGGCAACTAGAATATTTTGTGGTGTTTCTGGAACCACCGTTCTCTCTTTTTTTATCTAGGTTTTTTTTTAGTTAGTTTTTTTTCCTAATAAACACGAAGAAAAAAAACACACTGTTTCAATGCAATTAATGTTAATGTTTCATAATAAAAAATAAAAAAAAACTTTGTCTGGGTTCGGTTTTTTTTTTGTTCGAAACAACTTTGGTTTGGGCAAATGGCTTAATGGATTGGCATTTGAAAAACACAGAAAAAATATATTAGTTTATATCACTCAATAATAATTCTGTTTGATGCACAAGAGCTTTTTTTCTAGAAGACTTTTTCAATTTTCAAGTAGAGTTTCAATTCACTCTAGCTCGAGAAATCAAATTCACATTTTTTTACACTGTTGTTCTTTTATTGTTTCTGTCAGTTGAATAGTAATAGTTGTTGTTCGTCGTTCATATTTCAATAATGATAATAACGGTTTTTTCAGACATTAAAAATGTTCAGCAGTGTTTATACTAACTCTAAAAAATGGAGTATAAAATATAATAATAGAAGTAAAAAAAATGTCAAAAAATATTGTTGTGTGAGCTTTTTTTTCTGGATATTATTCGAGTTTTTAATATCGCTCAATTTTAATTATCGAATTAATTCAAGTTTTTGGGTTGGTGTGCTCACTTCATAATAATAATAATTGAAATCAGTTTACTGTTAATGAATTAAATTAGACAAAAAAATTTCAAGGCTGAAGAGTTATTTTAAATTCAACAAAAAAAAACTATGCTTGAATCCAAGATTTTGCTCTGAAATGATGAAACTTAGTTTAACAAAAAAAAAAGTTTGTTGAATTGAAACTTTAATTTTTCATCAAAAATTTTTTTATTGAAAAAAATCTAGTCAAAACCATTTTGAAAATAATTCTAGAAGATAGATCCAATCAATCATGACCAATTTATCAAGCGTTTGGTGTTTAAATTTTTATTTTCAACTTTCAATTTCTCTTTATGTGGTATTGATGTTAAAAACTTTGTAAAAGATTTTTTTTGAACAATATAAAAGTTTAAATATTTTTTCAGCTTTGATGAAACAAAGCCAGAAGATTTTGATTTTTTTCTCACCTTTCTACCTAGAACTTTTGTAAACTTTGTGATGTCAATATAGGGAGAAACGAGAAGATGAATTACTAAAAGTTTTATGCCATTTTTTTAAAAATAGAATAAACATTTTGGATTTTTTTTTTCGTTCGATAATTAATCAACAATTTTTTAGTTGGTTTAAAAGAAAATAAAAATCAGAACAGCCAGACAAAAAAAAATTTACACAACATAATTTGAATTAATGCTTCAGGCTCATTCTGCAAAAGCGAGGTTAGTTTTGCAAAAAAAAAAAAAAATAATAATCGATTCATGTTTTCAATTTATTTCAAGCAAAATTTTTCTATTCAAAATAAAGTTTTTTTTAAAACTTTTTTTTTTATAGAACAATATTGATTTGTTCATTTTTCTAACTCAAAAGAACCGAGGCCTAGAAATTCTAAATTTAAAGAAAATTTTGGTAATTAAAAAAAATGAGAAATCAGATTGAAAACAACGTTTAGTATGTTGGGTGCGTTTAGAGAAAATCAATTCTCTGTTATGATATTTTTGGTTTGATTTTCGCGATGGCAAATGTTGTTTGATGTTCATCAAGCATCATGTTCCAAGATCAGGGAATTAAATGTTTATTTTATGCAAATTTGTTTGTTTTCTGTTCACTCTTTCTTTCACTTTCTAATAAATTTTGACACTAAACTTTTTCATTCTTTGCTTTGACAAACAAACGGAAAATCAATTGGCTTGACAACTTAACAACTCAAACAGAGCAAAAAAAAAAGTTCTCAATTTAATTCAAATGAGAATGTTTGTGATTTTGTGAAACACAAACACTAAATCCAACAAAACAAACACACCAAAACTTTAAAATGAAAAATTTTGTTTGACGAGTGAGTATTCCGGTAGAATTTGAAAGCAAAAAGTTATTTGAATTTCCGATTTGTAATTTGTTTTTGAAATTTGATTTTAGTTTATTTTTAATTTACTTTAAGTTTTCACATACTTGACACTTTTTTTTCTCTGACTATCAAAAGAGTTTTTTCAAGTTGTTTAATTTGAATTTTTCTCCCTATTTCATTGAAATCATTTCGTTTTTTGATTAAATTGATAATTTGACTCCACTAGAGCAACATTTATTATGATAGAACCGATTCGATAAATCACTTCACCAAAGATGAAGCAGTTGGTACACACTTCATAATATTGATGATATTGATTTTTTGTCAATATTAAATCATTTGCATGGCTCTGTACAAACTGAAAAACTTTTATTATCGGTCTGTATAATCGTTTTTTTTTTTTTGTTGTTGAAGATTTTCATTTCCATTGGATTAATCAATCGATACTTTGGGTGGTTTTTCATTTTTGTCCAAAAAGCTTGGAACGATATTTTTTTTTCAACAACATCAATAATCAACTATTTTGTAATAACGGTATACAATCAAAAGTGAAGAAACACTCGATTGATTTATTGATATTTGAGAATTCTACTAACAAGAGAGAAATGAAGCTTGAGCCAAGTTTTTACTTAATTTATTCGACATTTGAACCATAGAATCTATTTGATCAACAAGCTGCCCTCAAAACAAATCATTGAATAGGAAAAAAGTCTGACATATTTGTCTGTTATTTTGATGGTAAATTGGGTTTTGTTTTCTTATTCTTGAATAGAAGCAGAATGCTCAATCCACTCGGATTTAATTTCATTGGTATTTTTTTTGTCTTCTGCTTGTTTGTTTGACATTGCTTTTGGTTCATCGATCAAAATCTCTTTTTTTCTGGTTCTGTGACCAGAGACAAAAAGTAAATATTCGAGACACCATTGTTTTTTGACCGTTCTCAATGTGTTTGAATGTTTGATTTTTTTTTTGTTGTTGGTTTGTATCTTTCCACTCCTGGACATTTGTTTTGCATTTAAGATTTGTCATGCTTCTGTCGGGTCCCGTTTCCAATTTAAACCAACAACAAAACATTCTTTCTGGCTTCAATTTAATAGGTTTTTGGTTTGGTATAGTCTTTTTTTTCCTCTCGTTAATTTGTTGGGCTCAAAAGTGTTTCCAAAAGCTTTTTTTCTCTTCAGCTTCTTTTTCTTCTTAAATGTTATGGGGACTATAGAAAAAGCAAAAAAAAAAAAATTTATTTAAACGCTTGAATAATGTTTAATGAAAAACCAAACAAAATCTGACTTGATGCAAGAGCTCTTGACACACACACACACAAGAGAATCTCGCTTGAAAAAAAAAAATTCTTTTTTGTGATTCTCTATCCAAAATAAAAGCTTGGGAATAACTTGGTTTCACTATGTGTACTTTTTGTGTTATCTAAGAAAAAATAAAATAAAAACGACGCAAATACTTAATTCTTTATGGCTTTGTTTTCATGAAAATTTAATGAAAAAAATGCACAACAATGAACCAAGAGAATATAATGTAGTTTTTCTCGCTGTTGAATTATTATTGTTGTTGAATCTTTCATTTTTTGATATTCAATTAAGCTTTGTTTTTCTTTTTCTTTTTTCTTATTGGTAGGTTTGTTGAAAACAAGTTTCCCAACATCCAAGAATCCTTGAAGAATCCTCTTCTTCATCATAGCCTCTTCTTTTCAGCTCAAAAATTTTTTTTTGTGTTTTGTTGAGCTTCGACACTTTTAAAAATTCCGTCTGAAAATTTTATTAGATTTGTTTCTTGTTTTTATTTTTTTTTTTTTTCAAAGTTGTTCTTGTTGAAGTTTGGTTTTATTTTATAAATTTTTTAAATTAAATTTAAAACTTTGTGTCTTTTTTTTCACTGTACCTGAAAGGTGTTTTTTCTTGGAAAAAATACCTAAAATTTTCTAACATGAAGTTTTTTTTTCAAATAAAATTTTTTCTTTTAAACGTTCGAGGAACTTTGTTTTTAAAAGAATCGGAAAATTTCTTTTTCTTAAAATTCTTCATCAGTTTTAAACGGAAGAAATCTTAGAAATAAGTTTCTCTCTTTGTTTTTTTGGCTTCTATACATTATCTCTATGAGGTTTTTTTTTTTGTTTAAAAAATATACAATTCTTTTCTGGTTCACAGTTTTGTTACAAAGTTTGGGTTGAAGAGAATAAATAAATTATTGAAACTCTGGTTATTACTCTTTCCTGTGTGATACAGAGAAAATATTTTTTTATATAATAAAAAATATATACTCTAATGTGACGATTATTAAAGCTAAAGAAGTCGAATAAGTGAAGAAAGAAAATGTTACAACTAACAACTTATTTTTACCATAGTAAGGCAAAAATTTTGAAAGAAAAAATATTTATTCAAATCTAAAATTCTATAAATGATGTTAGTTGGTTGGTTGTTTGGTTATATTTGGTGGCACATGTTTTCAATTATTCTTTTTTTTCTTCACTGTACCAAATAATGATTCTTTAAACTAGGCCCAAAGTTTCCTGATTATTTTATTCTGGTAATTTTTTTTGGTGGCAGTGAAGAGTAAAAGAGTTTCCTGATAGAATAAATAAAGCCTATCCGTTCTTGATATGATCTTTCTCCTTTGAAAGGAGAATATTTGTCGTAAGTTTGAATCGAAGGTTCAATGTGATTATCATATATATTTTTCTATTTGTGACTTCATATATTTTTGATGTAAATTTTTTTTTGTTGAAGTTTCGTTAAATCAAAAAAATTTTTTATTTAAATTTTTGGTTGGTTAGTTGACTGGTTTTTGAGGTTTGTTATTTATGCCCAATAACCATATTTACTGATTTGCCGATTCTTTACAACATCTTTCTTTTAGTTTATTAAAATTTCAGCTTTCGCAAAAATCAAATAAATGATTTCGGAGTTTTTTTAAGAGAAATGTTTCGTGCTCCTTGTTCTTGATTGACTTCTTTTAAAGCAAAAAATCTATGACATGGAAAAAAAATCTAAAATCAATATTTTATAAAACTTTGAGAATGTAATTTCAAAATATGATAAAAATTTTATTTCGAAATACTTAAATCACTGGTAAAGAGAAAGAGATATGTCAATTTTTATAGCTCAAAGTTCACCCAAAAGCTTATGACTTTGAATGCTTTTTTTTTGTTGATTTGGTTTGGTTTGTTGGTTTATTATTATTTTTTTCAAATATTTATATCTGATATCATTTCATGTGCGATCATTCATTTCAGACAGAAAAAAAAAAATTTCAATCATATAGAGCACATTTTATTTTAGATTTTAAAAATTATTATTTTAGTTGAGTTTAAGTTTTTTGAACAAGCAACATATAAAACCGATTTATATTTTTTTTTTTCATTCTTTCGATTTATTCTAGTTTATTCTTCCCGTTGAATTTGAGCGTATAGTTATTCATTTTGACAGTATTGATGATACCTCAGAGAGATGATGATGATGACTCAATTTTCGATATCATTTCTGTGGTTCACTTCTCACTGTGGGTCTTCTCCCGTTTCACGATTACATTGATTTGTTTTAGTTTTATTTTTTTTCATTTCAAACCGAGGGCGTTCACAAAAGAGAAAATTTCTTCTGTTTTTTTTTTATTATTATTATTTGTCTGTGTCTATATGTTTGAGATGTTGTTCTGAAATTCATTATTTCTGATTCTGTGAATTCATTATTTTTAATAATAATAACACAGAGATATAATTCTAATTTTTCAAGAGTCTAGATATTGTTTCTTTCAAAAAAAACCTAATAAACCAATCTAATTAAAGTTAATTTGTTCGTTTTGTGTTTCGTTTCGACTCGGTGTCTGTGTGTGTGTGTGCATTAAAAAAAAAAGAATAGATTCTTTTGTTTTATTATGATTTGATTTATTTTAAAATATACTAGTCTGGTGCGTCGAAAACAACCAATTTTTCAAATAAAACCAAAAAAAATTAAGCCAAAAAAAATTGGAAAAATTTAGAATTTTTTTAAGAAAAAAAATTCAAATAAAAACAACCCCTCAAAAAAAGTTTTTTATTCATTTATCAAGCGAAGAAAATTGAAATTTTATGAGAAACAAAGAAAAATAAAAAAATAAAAAACTCGGTCTATCTGTTTGTAATTCGCGTTTCTAATTTGAAATAAATAAAAAAAAATTCTAAAACTATTTAATATAAAACCTCTCTGTTATTATAATATAATTTATCTTTAAAATATAATAATAATCATAATAATAAAAACAATAAATGAAGAATGTTTTATTTCTATTATTATGTTTTTTACTATTTTCTACTATGAAAAAAAAAATAAAACAACGAATATTTATAGAAATTTTTAATTTAATTTCAACTTGTCACGCTAAACTGAAACTGGCACACTACCACACACACACACACGAATATTACTGGTTCATGTCACCAGAAGATTTCCTCTGTTTTCAAAGTTCAGTGTTTCCAATAAAAATTATTCTTTCTCTCAGAATTATTAACTCGAATTAAGGGAAGCCAACAACAACAACGACTATAACAACCAAAAAATATCAAGATGAAAGATCGAATATATTAATGTAGTGCTGGAAAATACAGTTTCTCATAATTTCTTTATTTTGATATGATTGTAGAGTGTGGTTGTTGTTGTTGTTCAATGCTGTGTTTGGGGGTATTCGATATCGATTGGTATATTAAGAATTATTACAATATGTATCCACCAATATTGTGGATTTTCACTTTAAAGAGAAGCAAAAGGAGCGGAGGGGTTTCTCTAGTTCTTTTTTTCCTTACAATTTGAAATAATAAAATTGAAATAAAAGCAAAGTCGAAAGAGCAAGAAAAAAACCCCAAATTTATATTAGCTTTTTGTTGTTTGTGAATTGCTCATGAACATGAACAGCTTTACATGTTTTTTTTTGATCCTATTTCAATGACATTTCAATCAATCCTAGCCAAATTTTTACTGGTTTTTAACGTTGGTTTTCACTTTTTCTCCTCTTCTGATCACTGTTTTAAATATTCGATTTTTTTGTTGGTTGAGAGTTTTCAAAATTAGAGTCAATATGAGAACATACTGAGAACATTTTTAGTGAACCAGTATTACTAGTAATTTTCGAATTTGAAAGCCAACTTCAATCCCAAATTCGATTATTTTTTTTTCGCTCTCTCTCTCTCTCTCTCTCTTTAGATTAATTTGTTTTTTGAAATTTCAATCTTAACCAGAATGTGTTATTTTCATCTATCAGTGGAGTTTTCCAACCAAAAGTTTCAGGTTTCTAGTTAGGAAATTTGTTGCTATGGGGGGCTTCAGCTTTTTTTTTGCAAAAATAGTTTTCAATTTCGAAGCAAATTTTTTTTTCAAAAGAAAAACTAATAGTAATATTAACAATTATAAAAATGAATGCTCATAAATTATGTTTTTCATAATTTAAGGGAGAAAAAATTTGTTTACTTGAACCAATGATCCAATGGTTTCCAGTGATTGTGGTGACAGTGTCCCAGTATTGTCCTAAGGTTACATTCCGTTTTTTATTTCATTTTTCATATTAATAATACTGATGATAAATAGTTATTTTTTTACGTCAATCATTATCATCAACATCATTATCGATCCAAAGGTCGATCCAAATCGTTTCCCAAGAATTGAGATCACAAACCAAAAATGAAGGGAAAACAAAAAATAAAATAAAAGAATCAATTATTGATATTTTTTCTATGTTAAAGGCTCAAAATTAATAATAATTTGTTCGATATCGGATAATTCAGGCAAAAAAAAATTCGATCTCATATTTTTTTTTTTGGTTAGATTTTTTTTTCCTCTATTGAAACTCTAGAAAATAAATTATTTCATTAACCCAGAGAAGATAGCAACAAAAAAAAATTAATAATAATTTTAGTTAAGGGGTTTTTTCTCTCTTATCGTTATAATAATTATCGAGTTTGGGGTAATTTTGTTTGTTTGTTTGTTGATGGGAAGCTAATTAAGAAGGAAACCAACACCAAGACACGCAAGACAAGGCGCCAATAACAAATTATTTGGCATCATTGCATCCAACACAGTGGCACATTGCCAAACACTCACACACACACACGAACACCAAAATTCTTCCCATAAAATTTTTCATTTTGATATCACAGTTTTTACTAGGCCCTAGAAAAATTTTTAGGTTTTTTTCGAAGAGAGAGAAAGGGAAAAAAAATCAAAAACAACAAATACCACATCTGCAAACGTGTCGCTTTATTTTTTTCGATGTTGTTGAGATTCTTAATTTTTTTTCTCTCTTTCGAACACACCCGCAACCACAACTGAATGAAGTGAACGTGATCTTGGATCTGAAGATTTGCTACACGCACACACAAATCAAAAGCTCAATTTTTTGTTCTAAGTGAACAATTTTTTTTTTCTAGAAAAATCTTTGAAATGGATTTTTATTTTTTTTAGCACCAGATTTTTATTTAATTTTTTTTTCTCTGCTAGAAATTTTTCAGATTCACAAGTGGAGCTTATGAAATTTATTTGGAAAGTAGAAAAAAAATTTGATGGAACTGTCTGTTCAGTTTCTGAGCTAAGTTCCAAATCGTGTTTCTTGAAGAAAAAAAAAATTCACCTTCATAAATTTTAAATTTTTAAAATTTTTAATCGATTTAAAACAAACCACTCAAAGTGGAGAGTCTATTAATTTCGTATTTTGTTTGTTTGGTTTCATTAAGGAAGCGAATGTATGTGTGTGTGTGTGTGTGTGTGTGCCAAACATGAAAATCGTAGAGCCAATGTGAGAAACCCAAACCAAATGAAAGAATCTTGGTTGATCTTGGTGAACCAAACCCAACAACAACAACAACAAAAAAACACATTCTTTATAATGGATAATAATAATTTATGGAGAAATTATTTAGACATTATTTTATTATTAATCATGTTCCTTGAAGACGACATATTTCTTCCGAATAACAATGAAAGCAATTATTTTATTTTCTAAAGGCAATTAATTAAAAATCGACCAAATGTTTCTTGGGGTATACTCAATAAACAAGAGGAAAGAAAAACTTTCCTCAAACTGATGATCGAATCCCCTTTCAGGAAAAAAAAAACTGAAGGCTTTTTTTGTTCTTGTTGTTGATGGAAAGCGCCAAAACAGTAACATTTTGTTCTATCCAAATCTCCAAATTTGTGTGTGTTCGTATGGTTCATGAGGTTGCTCATTGAGAAACCTTATTGGTATCACATTAGTGATTTTTTTCAAGACCCAAAGTTAACGGAATTATAATTCAGTCGACGCCTAGTCTTCTTTTCTCCATTATGATCGATATGTATGATGAGAAAACAAACAAGCTGATTGGGTATATAACGGTTTATATTTTATTAAATGTACCATATATACAATATATCTATGATCCACGTATATAAAAAACACAAATTTTTAATTAGCTTAATGATTTTTTGTTTTGTTTTAATAATAATTTTTTGGTTGTTTAGTTGGTTGATTGTTGCTTGATGATGATGAAGAAAAAATTATATCAAAACTCTGCATCGTTAGAAGAAATTTTTAAAGATCTCAGATTCAGATTTCTAGATTTGACGTGTTCCATAACAGGACGATGTGTGTGTGTGTTATTCCGTGAAACTTATCATTATCTTCTGAACTGGAAACTATTTATTTTTTTTTTAGAAACAAAATTAGAAACTCGTTGATTAAAAAAGTTATTTTTTTTTTTTCGTTGAATCTTGAATCTAAATTATAGAGAGTTTTTTTTTTTTGCTAGATTGAAAAAATAAAATTGATCTTCCTATTAAAAAAGATCGAATTTGGATCAAATTTCTCAATTTTCAGCAAACTTTGGATCTCAAAAAAAAAAAGATTTTTTTCTCTGAAAAAGAAAAGGGCGTTCAATTCTTTTGAGGAGAGAAATGTTCGATGGGCGCATGTGTCTCTTAAAATGCATTAAAAAAAAAAAAAATTCCAAGGATCTAAAAATTGAGTGTTACGTGAATTATGTCACAACGGACCGCATGTCATCTTGTCTCTCTTGGGCCTAATTGATTTTAATGATTGATTTTTTCTTTGTTTGTATTGGATGTATTTCTATTGTAAATAAATCGTTTTTGAAGTTGAAATCTCGATTGTGAGTCACACACATTCTCTCCCATGTAGACCAATGTTTAAGATTATAAAACCATAGTTTTTTTCTTTTGGTTTTCGAAATTTTTCCGAAAAAGTCAGAAGAAATTTGATTTATTACAATTTGCAGGGTGTCCGTCTCTTTTCTCTTGGATCGGGGGTGTCAAATAAAAACAATTTCTTCCGATAACTGTTAAAAGTTTCAGCTGACCACCGCTGACCACAATACACACACACACACGCCAACCCAATCCATTAAACTTATTAAAGTCTCTGTTGTTTCGCTGTTTTTTTTCACCGAATTTCTTGAGTTTAATTATTCGATACGACGAGAAAAAAAAACGAATAAAACCAATGTCCTCTAAGGTTTTTTTGCTTCTTCTAGCTGGCAAAGCAAAGATATGATGATAGCGAGTATCTCACTCATAGAATGGGAGAGAATAAATAATTTTTTTTCTCATATATTCACTGACTTGACAATGTTTCTTACGTTACTTTTTTGTCGATGTACATATATCGAAAGTATACTTAAAGTATATAACGATTAATCTTTATTGGTCTTGCCTGTCACTATAAAACCCCTGGAAAGAGAGAACTTTACTTACTACTGCTAACTAATAATAATAATAATAATGATGATACAAACAAGAATAATTTCTTAATGTTATTTACACGAGCTCGAGCGTGCTCCAATTCCATCACTAATAACACTAGACACATGGAACTAAACCATTTGTCAAGTTTCACTTGATAATAATAATAATAATAATAATGAATCAATAATTAATTGTCTTAAATATAATTTATTTTATACCATCTCTTCTCATAAATAAATATAAGATGGAGAGTAATGATAACGATGAGAATTAGAATGATGATGATGATGATGAGTGTCCATCGAAACAAAACTAAAAGATGAAGGACTAGAAAGTTTTTGACAGTCAATTGACGCCAAAACACTGTGTGAGCTGTTTGATGATGATCGATGGATCGCTTTATTTTGTTGTTGTCGTTTTGTATTTGGGCTTGAAACTCTTGGTTCAAACAAAACCCACACACACACACCAAAAAGATGATTCAATTCTTCATATCTGAGAAAACAAATTTGAAACAACTCAATGAAATGAAATTGAGTGACTAGCTTTCTCGCTTTTTCAAACACATCAAAAATGTTTCAATGTGATAAATTACTTGAAACCTTGTAGAGTTCTTATCCACAAATCTTACCCTGTCTCTAATCGATCGATGTTTCATTTCAAACCAATATTTAAAACCAGTAAAAAAAAATTGAAAAATTGATCAATTTTATTATACGAAATTTTCTGAAAAAGAAATTTTAATTTTTTTTCTCTATCTGGTAAATGTCGAAAATGGGGAAATCGATATTGACTCGTTGAATTTTTTTTGTAATACATTGATTCAAAGTTTCTTCTCTTTGTTTCAAATTTATTATTTTTGTTTCAAATTTATTATTTTTTAAAAACTCTGGTTAAAATTTTAAGGCTACTGTAATAGAATCAAATTTTCCTGGAGGGAAAATTTGAGAGTTTCTCAAAATATTCGTATAAATTTTTAATGAAACCCAACCATTATTCGAACCCCAAAATTTTAAGTTCAATACAAAGTTTTATCGTTGTTTTTTTTTATAATATTCTTTTGTATTCTATGCATTAGAAATTGATTTGAAATTTCCTTTGTTTATTTCAATTTGTTTTATTCATGATCAGAATTGTTTTCAATAATCAGATCGACAACCATTTTAATCTTTTTTGACTTTTTTGGAGAAAAAATAAACAACAACGAATGGTTTTACCACAAAATTTCTTGCTAAAAGAAAAAGAACACCGAGAAAAAGTTTTGGTCCACGATTCAAATAAACCTCAACACAAACATTCAATTTAAAGTTTAGAGGTAGAAAAACAACAAAACAAAAATTTATTTAAATAATAAAATTTGAATGAAAAGATGTAGAAACGAAGTTTTCAGCTAGAGGAAAAAACCCTCCGTTGTTGAATGTGTGCCTGTGTGTTTTTATTATTGAATTTTCCCTGAAACACACACACACACTAACAACAAGAAAAACTTTAATATTATTTTATTTCATTTTATTATTAGAATCCAATTCGTACCAATTCCAAAGTTAAATTAGTTTCCCAACAGAAATTTTAGTTTAATTTTTTTTGTTTATAATTTAATTACTTTGATGCAGGAGAAAACTTGAATTGATATTTTTTTCTAGGGTATACCTCTATAGAGGAAGGGAGTTTTTTTTTGGTTGAATCCAGGTTTTTCTAGTTTTTTTCAAGTTTGATCAAATATTTAAAAAATGAGTTCTAATCACTTAGAATCAGCCGAAATGAATTGGTTTGAATGAGGTAACGATTCAAGCTTTTCCTATGGCAGAATATTTTTTGTTCCATCTTTTGAATTGTTTGTATTTCTGTTCATTTCAGTTCCATGGTTCGAATCTCATATCTGATGGTTAGTTTTTCTTCTTCATTTCTTTTTCAAACAATTTTGAATCGAAAATTTTAATTTTATTTTTTTTTCATTGCAAATGAAACATTTGTGTTGGAACATATTTGGTTTTATTATTTGTTCCAAAATTAAATTATTCAAAACTTGGTTGTGTTTTTGTTTTGTTTTCTTTGCTTCAAGAAAAATTTGAATTCTGTTTTCTTCAATTTTTCTATTATTTTATTATAGAATATATGATGAGAGGATCATCATCAAAACTCAAGTATATTCTGTGTTTCGATAACTAACTGGTTGTTTGGTCTGTTCATACTACGGTTGTTTGTAGTATGCAGATTATTTCTGGAACTTATGTTTTATGCATTATATTCTAAAATAGAGAGAGAAGTTCAATTTTATTATGTGAACGACCTTTTTTTTTTTTTTTGCTGAGAATGTTCCATGTTTTTAGAATTTTATTTCATTTTTTTTCTTTGAGATTTTTTTTTTTTGAAGAAAACTAGAAGAAAAAATTTCATCAAAAATTTTTACTAAGGTTTTTTTTTTTTTTTGGAATGCACTCGTGTGTTCTTTCCCTTCCAATATTTATTCAGAAAGAAACATGCAAATCAATTTGTACTTGAAATTTTTGTCGTTGTTTCTCAAGTTTCAATTTTATGTTTTTTTAGGTTTTGGTTTTAGTTTCTTATCGCTACTAGGTTGGGTTGTTTGAAATACGTGCTTACTATAAAATTCTGGTGAATAGTATTCTCCCAGTTTTTACCTTTTATTTTGACAAGAAATTATTTTGTTTTCCTGTATTTTTTTTTTTTTTTTTGAACTTTGAAATCATTATTATTCATACTCTCGATGTGACCAGTCTAACTATATATTTTACATATTATGGAAAACTACTGGAAATAATACGATTATTCTGTCAAATGATCATGATTGTAGAGTTTTTTTTATTTATTTTTTTGAAAAGTTTTAGGCTGAAATTGATTTAGAAAAATAAACTAGAATCAAATTAAAATGAATTTCTTTTTCTCTGTTCACTAAAGTATTATTTCATTCATCGGGCGTCATTATCGCGCCAAGAGAAAATACAAATAGAATATTCTATTATGGCAACCATATAATGCAGTTTTTTTTACCTGAGTCTTTTTATTTCTAAAGCAATTCATTTTGTTTTCGTAAAGTTAAATTTCTTTGTGTGTGTGTGTGTGTGTTATGTTTTTTCATAGGCTCTCATTTCATATCATGATCCATCAACAATCATCATCATCATCATTGTTATTATCATCAACAGAGAGTTCTTCTGAATAATTTTTATTGTTTCAATCACATCAGAATCTTCTGAAAAGTGCTGGGTTTTTTTTTTCTAGAGAAAATATTCAATTCTTTTGATGTGTGTATGAAAGACAATACAAAAAAAGTGAATTTTTGTTTTTAATATTTATATAAAACTAATGTAATGTTCCAGAGACAAAGAAAACTTTCAAAGAGCTCGAAAAAAAAAAAAAATAAATAAATGAATTCTCGACTCAACTCTATTTGAATGGTTCGTCGAATGAATTCCGTGTGTTGTTTCCTTTTTTTGTTTTGGTCTTGTTTCTTTTCGCTGTATATTATCGCGTAAGTGATGTGCCAACATCAAGTTACTATTACCATCATAAGTATATCAAACAAACGAACCAGAGAGACTAAGAGAGTAAAAAAGAGAGAGAGAGAGAGAGTTTGTTCTTTTCTCGTGAGAAAACTTTTCCTTCTAGTTCTTAGTAGTAGACCCGAGAAACGAAAGAAAGAAAAAATTCCCAAGTGCCAAAGAGAAGACGAAGTTGAACACAAAAAAAAAAAAGAATCAGATTCAGAAAAGATTTCTCCTGTTCTGTTGCTGTTATTTGGGTTTCTCGGGAAGAAATTTGGACTAAGAGAAAAAAACCCAGGTTAAGTGCAAGTTATATGTGTGTCGCAAAAAGGTTGTCTTTCCACCGGTTTCTGTTGTTTCCGTTTCTTTTTCAAAAATTTGATAAACACATTAAAAAACATTCGGCAACTATTCGAAAAATTCCGAGTCAATAAGAACAGCAGAATAAATTTTTTTTTCTATTGGACAACCATCATCCGAGTTTTTTTTGTTGAGAAAACTTGCTTCCGAAAACCATGCCATAGATTTTTTTCTATTTTTTTTAATAATCGTTTTTTATTTCTTTCACCACCACAATGGTCCATTAAAGTTTCAGGCAATTACAACAACAGATATTCTTGAAATTTCTAGGGTTTGTTTTCTGTGGTCTCAAAGCGAGCAAACGTTTTTTTTTTCATTTGGTCTTCTTGGTTTCAAAAAAAAAAATTGGGCGACATGGAGAGAAACCCAAAATAAGACTCGAAAAATCTCAAATAAATTTGTTTTTTTTTTGGTCGTTGTTTGCTCTTATCACAAAGTGAAACGACACAAAGTAATGCTTGAAGGCAAATTTTTTTTTCTCATTTCTCGATATCGATTTCCAATTCATTCCAATATTGTTTGATAATTTTTATTGAAAAAAAAACTGAAGAAATTGTTGTCTTCAATAAAATTAAATAATAAAACAGTAGTTTTAAAATAAATACAAACTTTTCAATTTTCTCTCCACTATATTCGAGAATCAAATGAAAGAAAAAAAAAAAAAACTTGGAAACAAGAAAACGAAGAAGCCCAAAGGTTTTTTTTCTAAAAAATAGAACCAAAAGCACAAAACTAGAAATAAATTTTTTTTCTTGAAATTTTTTTGACATTTTTATCACAACAATTGGTTTATCACAGAAGCAAGAACCAAGCTTCTTCTTTTTTACTTATCAAAATTTTAGAACAATCTCCTTCAATTTAATACAACAACAAGAAATGAATGAATGAAGGGATTAAGTCTTTTATAAAACCGATTCATCCATAAAGAAAAATCCCTCGTTGGATTTAATCCACGTATGTTTCAAAAAAAAAAATTGAATTGAAATTCTGAAAATCAAGATTTTTGATTTGTTTTAGAATGGAGAAAAAGGGCTTTCTATGAAATATCTTTTTCTTGGAACGTTTTTTTTGTTTTGAAGACGTTTGTGTTTTATTTTGGAGCATTATAACAGAACCAAAAATTGTCTCAATTCTATTTCAGGAAGAAATTGTTCTTTCAAGTTTTCAGAGATTTATCCTTCATTTTTTTTTTTCGTTTTTCATTCGCCTAACTTGAAGATGAATTCAAAATTGAAAAAACCGAATGGATGAATTAAAAGAAATATTGTCTCTTAAGCATCTCTTTAAAATAAAAGAAAAAATTTTTTAAAAATGTGAAATTGAAGTTTTTTTCTGAGACAAATATTTCTGATGGTCCGCAAAAATGAATCAAACAAATAAATAAATAAAAAAAAAAATAGAATAGAAAATAGTCCAACCAAGAAAATAAATTTCCAATCATTTGTAGTCCAACTTTTTTGGACAACAACAATCATCATCATCATAACTGATTGACTAGCATCAACAACAACCAAACAGAAAACTTTGAGTTCCAATTGGGACACCAAACTAATGCCCAGAAACTTTAAGAGAAAAATAAAGTGGAAAAGTTTTGTTTTTTTTTTATATTTTGAAGTCAATCTATTTTGATGATGATCATATTCTACGATCATGATGATGATGATGATGATTATTATTATTATTTTTATTATGATTATGGACAATGGCAATGGTGATTATTACTGTTATTGCTTTGTAGTCAGTATTAGAGAGTGAGAGAGAGAGAGAGAGAGAAAGAGAAATATTATTACTACTTTGACTATTTTTTCATATGTATTCGTAAAATATTGTTCCAAAACTAAATGAAACTTCTAATAATTCTAAATACTTCCCAGTAATATTAAATAAATGAATAATTTCTTTTAGTTTTTGTTTTTTTTTCTAGTGGACCAATAATAAATGATGAAACGAAATGAAGAACGTCAAGTTTTTTTTTCTGTTGTTCATTGTCTATCTGTAGTGGAAGAGTCTAGTTGAGTCTTGGGAATTAGTTTACTTTCAAATTATTTGAAACAATTTTGTTTCTATTTCTACTGTTCACTTTGGTCTCACTCGGTCCCTGTGACTTTCATTCTATCTCAGTGAAAGAGGAACACTGCTGTGGTAATTGTTTTTTCATCCTCCAACTATTACTTTCAACACTATATTCTTTCAATTCATGAAATGAAATTATTCACAAAAATAATGCTGTCATAATTCTTTGTTTTAATTTAATTACAAAATGATTTAATCATTTAAATAATTTTCAAAATGTTTCGTTTGAATTGTATTTGTGTGTGTTTCCAAAAAAGATTTCCCAAAAATTTATCAAATTCAGAATGTTCAAAAAAAAGCGATCCCTTCAATGAATGAATGAACTTTTCGCTCTTTTTTAAAATTGTTCGCTTCAACAATTCTCAATTCTAGACCCTTCAGATAATGATAAAGAGCTTGGACCCGAACAAAACTTGGTCATTGCTGAAACAATAATCATTTTTTTTTTACTGTTGTTGATTATAATTAACGCTCTCGCGTTATTCAAAAAAAGATATATGTACGTTATATACGTTTGGAATTCATTTATAATTCGGGGGTTTTGGTTGTTTTTTTTTTCGACGTTTGGTCTGGTGGACACCAGAAGAATTCCACAAACAAACGGACAACTAAACTATACTGAACAAAAAAAAAAAAAAAAAAAAATAGCAACAAAAGCAAAAAACAACAACACCAAACATTCGGCAAACATGCTTTTGCACTTTATCATTTGTCACTTTATTGTTTGTATGTTTGTGCGAATGTTTCAAGTTATGTTTCGTGTTTACGTTCTCCATGTTGTTCTGGTTGTTCTGGTCAATTTTCTAAATTTTTCCCACATATTGCCAGACTACGTTGGTTATGGAACTCTCTCTCGTTCTCTCAGTTTGTATACAAAGCTCAATGAAACTTTTTTTTGGTTAACATTTAAATTTTTATTATTCATAATAGGGAAATAAAATTCCAACAGAATGAATAATAAATACATTTTTTTCCATTCAATTCCTGAATCTTCAACAGTAGTGTCTATTCTCATTTCATTGCATCAGGTGGGTGATCACTGACTAATATTGAAAACTTAAATTCCTTATTTTAGGCAATAAAACGAATTGTAAGTCAAGATTCAAGTTTACAATTCATTGATACAGTTTCTTTGAAACTTGAAACTCTGAAAAAATGAAATAGAATAGTTTCAATTTTGAGAAAAAAAAACTTCTGTGTTTACATTTGTGTGGGTGATGTGGTGGTGGTGGTAGCAAGAAAATCTCGGAGAAAATGAAATCACTGATAAAAGATTCTTACATATTTACTCAACTAAAAAAATGGCAACAATGAAATACAAACATCAAATAATTAAATCGAATTCTCTGTTCTCACATTTTTTTTTTTCTTTCTTAATGTGATTTTCTCCAAGGAATCAATCGATTTCAATTGAAGGAAAATAGGATATTTTTTTTTGAATTCGATATCGCAAATGGTTGTCCAAATTGAAAAAAATGGAAAGAAATTTCTCTTATCGCCATTCGAGAGACACATTAAAGTTTTCGATATATCGACAGAATTTGTTTTCTCCTTTTTCTCTTTGAATTTCAGCTGACAATTTCATTTAAATGAAATATTTTCTTCATTTTTATCTTTCAGTCTCGTTTTTTTTAATATTATTATTGTTGTTGTTTTGGTACTAAATTTTTTCTCTATTCGAGTTTTATTTGTCGAAAAAATAGAACAGGTCCAGGACAATCAGTTTTCATCATCCCAACAGCAATAACAAAAGGATTCCGATTCATTCTTTTCCATACAGCGTCTGTTTGAACATGAAAAATTGTTTTGTTTTCGGTGGTAGAGCAAAAAAAAAAAAACTGAAAAATTCGATCCACTCTGATTACCGGGTTTTCACCATTGACTTTACATTGGCTTTTTGCATTCTCTATTCTGTTTTCAAGCATTCAGAGTTTTCTCAATGTTTCAATATGAAAAAATTTTTTTTTGTCTGAAAGATCTGTCAATTGTTCTTAAGTCTGATCTCAGTTTTTTTTGAAACTTTCAAACTACGTCTGAGTTGAGTATAAATCATTTTTAAAAACTCAGAATTTCTCAAAACTTTCAAATTTTCAGATCTAAAGCTTTTTCAAGATTTTCTTTGAATGTTTTGTTTTTTTTTTTCGTTCAATGAATTTATTTTTTTCGATCAATTTAATTTGCAGTTGTGATAATGATGGTAATTATTTTAACTGAACAATATTGAAGAAGATTTTATCTAATAAATTCTACCAAAAAAAAAAAAAAAAAATGAAACTACAGCAATAAATTAAATTTTTCACGAAAAACTTTTTGTCAGTGTTTTCTTCTTGTTTTTTTTTTCTAGTGTGGATATTGCGTGCAGACAAACTCACCAACAACAACAACAACAATAAAAAAAAAAAAACTAAACGCAATATTATTCTGTCATATTCATTACATTTGTCAAAAAAAAAACCAGCAAAATAGAATAGAATGGAATATTGTTTTTCATCCGCTTTTAAATTCCAGAATTTTCCTCGTTGCCATTGGAATGAACGTTGTTTCAACACAATAATAATGATGATGGTGATCTATCTGCTTTGGAATTTTAAATTGAAAAATTTAATAATTTTAAATTTTAGTTTGCTTACGTCTGTGTGATAGAGTCTATGTTCGTTGGAACAAAACCAAACCCAAAAAAAAAAAAGTGGAATATTCGAATAAAATAGAAAATTTTCATCTTTTTTACAGTGAAATTAAATTCGTTTAATAATTTAACTATCAAAAAAAAAGATAGGAAAATAAAACACTCGGTTTTCTTGTCTATTTCAGTTTTTTAAATTGAAAACGACATTTTTTTTTTCTTCGTTTGCTGGCACAAAACTCAGCCCAAAGAGATGTGTGTTTCATTTCAACGGTGATGATAATTTATGGGATTAAAGTCCAAAAAGAATTTGACTGTTTTGTTGTTGTTGTTGTGTGTGTGTGTGTTTGATTAAACTCTGGTTCTTGCCCTCTTAGTGGAATCTAATAAATGAAAGAGACAACAACTAGGGTCCATGAGTGATAGTATGCGTTTTGTTTTTTTTTGATTAAAAGTTTTGTTGAATCAAAAAAAAAAAAAAAAATGAAAATTTGTCAAATTTGTCAAATTTGTTACTTGTATTTTGAGAATAAAATGACATTTTTGTTGTTTGAAAAATTTTTTAATTGTCCAAAAAGCTAAACCTAGACTTCGGGTCCTAGAGTAATAATTTCCAACAACAACAAAACAGCGAGCTTGTCAAATTATTTGATTTTTTTTTTGGGCACTCTCTCTCTCAATTGTTCCAAACAAATTTCTTCTTCAAAATTAAAATTCTACCCACTTTTTAATTCTCTTCTCTGTACCGATAGCAAAACTAATGATAATTTTTCTTCTTCTCCTTCAACTATTAATTCTCTGTAAAAAAAAAAAATAAATAAATCAAATTATGATTCAAGACACGATGATCCAGAACGAGAAGTAAAATAAGATAGAAAAAAAAATTATTAATAACAGCTAGGTTGTATTTCAAAGACCTTGTTTTTTTTTCTGCTGGTGTCAATTCCTTTCTTTCTAGGTTCCCTAGAAAAAAAAAATAAGAAACTATTTTTTTTGAAAGATTTCAAGCGAAAACACAAAAAATTGATCTTCTACTTAAACTTAGAGAAAAATTTTATTTCATTTTTTTTTAGTTTTAAATCTCAATGCTAATCTAATCATTATAAATGAATGTAATGTTATTTTGTGCCTGTTCTCTCAGTGTTTTTTTTTCTCTCAATTCAAGATAGATCTTCAATAATCTTCTTTAAAACATGAAAATAATAATTTTTTTTTGCATTTTGAGCTTCAAAAAAAAACTCTACTTTGAATAAGAGTGCTCCCAAATTTTTTTTTTCACTTCTTGTTGGGAAAGCTGTTGGAGTTAATTTGTGTTCCAGCATTCTATGCATCAAACTGAAGGCAACTTTGAAAGAAAGAAAAAAAAAATTAAAACAAACTTTTTACTTTAGCAAATTGGAGACTATTTAATACCATTAATAACATCATTGTTGGTGGAAAAGAAGGAAAGCGGAAAAAAAATTCTTTTCTATCAACAAAAAAAAAAACCATATAAAAGAATATTCTTCTCTTCGATCGAATTTGGTATAAATAAAAAATAAATCGAACATTTTCTTGAAGGAACTTTCGATCAAAGTTTAACAGAATTTGAGCATAATGAAACAGTGGCTCTTCCAAGCATGCCGAACCAAATCCCAATAATTGTATCGATTCAGTTTTTTTTGAAGAACTAAAAAAAAAAAAACTGTGAACTGTAATTTCAGTGGTGTACAAATCTTAATCGCTTTTCGAGTAAGTTTTTATTTATTTTCTTCCTTCTGGACCGAGATAGATTAAAGAACAAGTTGAATTTTTTTTTATTTAGTTACCAAGATCTCCTCTTTTCTGGTTCTTTGGTTGGCTTGTTTTCACTTGACTTGTTTGTCCGGTTTTTTCTCTCTTGGTTTAATTCATTCTAAATGAAAATTATTTATGAATTTTGTTTTTGTTGATAGAAAACTTTACTTTTTTCGTTAACTGCCAAAAACTTTGTTGAAGAAAACTATTTTTCTTTTTATTTCTCAAATGTTTCCCATTTTACTGTAGCTTATAATAATTGGTCGGTCTTTGAATCGATGATTTAATTTGATAATTTTTTTTAAATCATTATTTTTTCTCGCAGTTGTTGTTGAAAACAGACTTTCAGAACTTGAAAAAGTTTTCAAAGAAAAAATAAGTTACGAGTATCTTGAAAAACTTTTTTCTTTCTGTTTATTTCATCATTGGAACAGAACGGTTAAAAACAAGTACATCATACAGAGAAAAAAAAATTTCTGTGTATTTTTATGATAAATCGTTGTATTGTATGTGAACATCGTGTGGATCGAAACAACAATCTTGGTACTCTCAGGTATATCAATGAATAGATGAGTGTTCCGATGTTACACATTCACGTTGCATGTTCTTATCAATTCTTATGAAATTCTCTTCTATCGATTCCATGTTCGATTGAACTCAAAAAACAATACAATAAAACATTAGTTTCTATAAAAAACAACAAAAACAACCTACGATTTTTTTGTGGAGAAGTTCCAAACTTTGTTGTTTTACTCAATAAAACTGTCTGTGATTTTTTTTTTCGAAAATGAATCCGGTCGTTACTTTGACAACCTTTAACGAAGACGACAAAAACTTGATCATTTTGTATTTATTTTTTAACGCGCTTCCATTAGATACATTTAACTTGTTTTTTTTCCTTTTGACTTTTAAGATCAATCGATTATTTTACTATTATTGTATCGATTTGAATTTTGTTTTTGATTTGATTCAAAAGTTTTTGGTTTGTTTTGAAACATTTTTGGAACTACTTTGAATGAAATAATAGAAAATGTTTATTTTCTTTTTGTTGCGTCAATTATGATGGAGACTTTAATTTTGAAACTTGGTTCTGAGTTTGTTTTTCAAAAAAAAAATGAAAGCCAAGTTTATACATCCTTAGTGTACGGTATTGTTTATTTTTCTCCGTTCGAAATCCTTGAAAATTTTCATCAGATTTTTCAATCCAAATCTGATAGCAATTTGGTTTGGTTAATAGTTTACTTAAACGATGTATCAAGTATGGTATGTTTGAAAAGTTTCAAGAAATAAGATTTAAAAGAAACAGTGGTTTTATAAAACACTTTTCTCGTTGATGAATTCAAAATTTGATTTAAACAAATGATTTTTTTTCTGGTTGGAAATTTCAATTTTGTTAAGTATTTAATAATGATAATGTTCGTCCAGTATTTTTTTTTTCTTTTATGAAACAATAATTAAATCATTTTTTTTCCAGTTTTTTCGTGCTAGGACCCAGAAAAAAAAATTTGATTTGGCTAATTTTTTTTTTTTGGTTCAACATTTCATAATTAATTAGAGTTTGTTTTTTCTTTTCATTCTTCTGTTTTTGGGATTGTGTCATGTACTTCACTTTACTAATAATATAAGGCTATACTCCCCTTCCATTTACTAGTTGTATATCATTCATTCGTATATCAGTTGTAGAGATGATGGAACGCGACAAGAATAACTGATTTCAATTTACTTCGAACAACGGTGTAACGACTCAACAAAGAACAACATCAACAAGGAACAAAAAAAAAAAATTGA
Source organism: Octodonta nipae (assembly GCA_034190945.1). Lineage (NCBI taxonomy): Eukaryota > Metazoa > Arthropoda > Insecta > Coleoptera > Chrysomelidae > Octodonta > Octodonta nipae. The sequence goes on along the minus strand of JAVLUE010000303.1, from coordinate 104,359 downwards.
TTCGATATTGGTGTTGAACAAACCTTGAGTATTAACAGCGAGCTTTATTTTTATTAAAATACAAATAAAATATATTCAATATGTGCCACGGTCCATTATGTTGGTTGTTGGTGTTTTTATACTTGAGATCACCAACCATGAACTGAAAAAACGTGTAGAAGACCATACTAGGACTTTTTCATTTATTTATTTATTTATTATTTTTAGTTCAGCTCTTAATAATTTGTCTTTGAAATAATTGTTTGGGGTTTACTTTTATTATTATTATAATAAACTAAAATAAATTGAAGTTTCTCAGAAATAAAAATATTAAAAAAAATGACGATTATCATTATTTGTTTGAATGCTTGTTCCAAAACACAAAACGGTTTAAAGCTTAGAAAATTTTCTCTTCTTTCAGAGAATTGGTCAATGTCTTTGTGTGTTCGTTTTTGTGTTTGGATCTCATCAATATACAATCCGTTTCGAAACACATACACACACACACACATAGACAAGAAAAATGGCGGCTATTCGATTTGTTTGATGTTTTTTACGTGCCTTGCTGTGTTTGGTGATTTTTCATCATATTTTACTAGGAGAAAGACCCATTCAGGTTCGCAAACACAAATTAAATTCAATGTGTTTTGCTTGAGAAAAGAAATTATAAAAATTACTCAGAACTTTAGTTAGGAAATCTTGAACATTTGAGGAAAAAAGACTGGAATGGACTTTATTTTCAATTTTCTTATTGAAAATATTTTCAAGGGTGTTTGTTTTTTTTGTTTGTTTGTTTGTTTGTTGGTTGGATGGATGGATGTTTGCTTCGATGATCGATTAACATCATCACAACTCTCTATGACATAAATTCTTCATGATATTTTCATTTTGGATCAAAAAATTTTTCAGGAAATTTTCAAAGTGTTCCCAAAGTGCTTTGAGATGTTCCAAATAAATATATGTGTGAGTGTGGGCTAGCTGATCCGTAACAATGGTACCCTCATCACTATTTTTACCATCAGACTTGCTTAGTAATTCTCATATTTGTGTGTTTCTTTCCTTGTACTTGAATACTTGAATGAATGGTACATTTTTCCGAGTATTTCTCCGAGTTTTCTGCATCTCCCTCCATCTTCCATTGAATGTCTGTCGCATTCGTCTTCATTTCGAATGGACATTCATTTTGAGCTGTTTCGTCGTTTTCTTTTCTGGTTCTAAATTTGTTCTAAATTTTTTTTTTTTTTGATCACTTTATTTATTTATTTATTTTCTATTGGTATATTTTTGGGATCGTTTGTTTTGTTTTGTCGGTTTTTTGAATCATCTTTGAAGTTCAGTCATTTGGATTGTTTATTTTCATTGGTTTTCTCGCTTTCTCTCTTTTCGATCAAGTTTCCGTTATTTCTTTGTGAATTGATGTGCCATTTGACAGTGAATTGATGTCTTTTCTATTTTGAGACAGTGTTGTTTGACCATTATGACCATTGATGCGTTCAGTTTCTTTTTCTTTTTTTTTTTGTTTCTCTTGTTTCGTGATACAGTACGTGCACCAAAAAAATGAAAAGTTATTCGGCCACATATTGACACATCAAACCATTTTCGTTTATTTATTTTTGGGTAACGTTTCAATTTGTCTGGCTATTCTGGACCCTGTCTGTTTGTTTGTTTGGCCAGATCAATAATTGAAAGTCTAAAATAGGTTCCAAAATATTATATCATTTATGAACAACTCTCTCTCTCTCTTGTTGTTTCTTTCTAGCTTTCTGGTTTTTGTTGAACAATTGTCATCATCATCATAATGATGATGATCATGAGATCATGATGATGGAGTGCATTTTTTCTCGTTTTGTTTCAGGGGATGAAGTTAGTCATTTTGTGTGTGTGTTGAACTTTCACACCGATTTGTTTCGATGTCAGATGTCAGTGAGAGAATGTGTGTGTGTTTGTATTTGGAAACGGGTGACTGAATAAATCATTCATCCATCCTCGCCATTCATTTTCAACTATCTGGTCTTTCTTCTTCTTTTTTTTTGAAAAAAATTTCCCAACCGATCGTGACTCAAACTCATTAACAGAACTTTGAAATATCGTTTTTTTTCCTCTTCTTTTTCTTTGGGTAGTTTCATTGGTTTTTGCTCGAAATCCGAGAGAGGTTTCTCATTTATTTGACCTTGTTCTTCCTATGTCTCTTTCTTTCTCTCTCTCTCTTTTGCCCTGTCTGTTTGTCTGTCTGTCGGAAACATCGTTTTAGATACAACATCGTTTTTTTTTATTCTAGTTTTGTCATTTCAATTTACAACACTACCCCGAAACAGAAAAAGAGAAACTAGAAATTTCTTCAAAAAGAAATTAATTCTTTTTAGACCATTTCGAATCATTTCCATTTCGATTTTTTTTATATATTTTATTTCACAGAATAAAAATCGTGTGTCGGCACTATAATTATTATCCATTTGATCATAGTGTGTGTTCTCACATCATTCACACAGTTTTTTCGCTTGCGCATCAGTTTTTGCCATCATCATCATCTCTCTTTGTTGAGTTGGAGAAAGCCTCGAATTTTCAAATGAAATAAATTAAAGGCGTTTTTCTCAGATTCTTGTCCAAAAAATTGTTGAAATAGGAATAAATTTCGGAATTTATTTCCTAGGCCAAAATATTTGAATCATTTGACATTCGGAATTTTTTTCCCGTTTATTCAATATTTGAAAGTTTCACTTTTATTGGAACAGAATCGAAACAAACAAACAAACAATCGAGACAACTCTATTATTATTATCATCATTATTATTTTTATTTTATGATGATGATCATCATCATCATTTCATTTCATTTCATTTAGTTTGATATCCGAACAAAACAAACAAAAACAAAACAGACAACATCATATACCCCGTCGTATATATTTATAATTTATCATATCATTATCCTTGTTGTTATTGTTGTTTCTGATTTCTTGAGCCTTGTTATTTCGGTTCACAAATAAAAGAAAAAGAATTGTACAATTTTTTTTTCCAAACAATATTAACATTTTAATCGAGATTGAATAAAAATGAAATGAATCAGACAGACAGACAAACTGAATGAGATTGTTTGAGATGTGTGTTTGAGTGTGTTCCATCCATATTGTGTGATCATTATTTCATCAAATGGAATATCGAATTGTCTTTCTGAAACTGTCTCAGAAGATGATGATGATGTTAAATTTTTTCTTCTAATAGAAAATTGTTGGATCGATATGGACCAAGTTCTCGAAATCGAATGTGAAACATTTGTGTGTTCATTCACCTTCATTCAGACTAACTGGTTGAGTTGTTTGTTCGTTTGGCTGGGGATTCTGTTTCCATCTGTTCCATGTGTTCAGACCCATCATTGGTAACGGGTTTCATTGCTATAAAATTTGTTTGTCATCCCGCTGTTTTCTTTAATACAGCTATTTGATTATCATGCCACTACCATTGGGATTCTCATTTGGAATTCTAGAGTATTGATATTGAATGGAGCCGCCGTTTACAATCTCAGTTGAAAAAAAAAGTTTCAAATAACAACAACCAACACAAAGCTTGCAGAATACACAATTTTTTTTTTTTGGGATATTTGTTGAGGATGGTAGTGGTTTAGGGTGGTGTGTGTGTTGGTAACAGGCGACAAGTATTTCAACAAGAAACAATCACTTGTATGCCAACTTCTTGATTCAGAAGCTTCAGGCTTGATCCTGTTCAGTTATTAGTGGGTGCTTCCACTGCTTCGTTGTTTCATCATCGTTCATCAAAAAAAAAAAAAAAAAAAAAAAAAAAAAAACCTTTTGTTCTTCTAACGAGAAGCATTTTTCCTATTATCAACCCAACAAGTTTTTCGTGTTTTGCGTTTTTTCTTTTATTTGCTAGAAAAATATTGAGAAATCAAATTTAAATATTATCGATCATAAAATTTGATACTTTGGTGCGAAATAAAAAATTCTCCAATTTTAATTGAAGACTCTGCTCAAACGTTTCGTAGAATTTTGGAATTTTGTTCTTTTCTTTTTTTCTTCCTCTTCATAAATTGAATTACGATTCTCAGTGTATGATTGGTTTTGAAGAAGAATTGTAGTGAAAGAGAGGAATGGATTTCTCATAAATATCCTTCTATTCAAATTCATTGATCTTATTCTTCTCTCGGATGTGAATATCGATTGTTTATTTTTTTTTTATATGTGTGTGTGTGTGTGTTTGTTTTTGGTGTGTCATCAATTTTTAGGCTTCTAGCTTTTTTTTTTTTTTGGAAAACAAATCAATCGACTTTTCGTAAATTGAATTTTTTTTTTGTATTTCTTCTCCTGTTTTTGTATCATTGTTTTGTTTCAACTTGGATTCTATTTCGATTTTTTTTTCTCTCTCTCTCTTTCTTTCGTTTGTATTGAGCCTAAACTTCCTATTTCCTTGCTTGTTGTTCCATCTCATCTTTAAATTTAAATTTATAATTTTTCTGATTCTTTCTCGAATACTTCACAAAACAAAAAAGGTTCTCCATCAGAAAACAAGTAGGAAAAGAAAGAAACAACAACAACAAATCAAGGTAATTTTGTACTTCCTTTTAAAATTACTGAACCAAAAAAAAATCTAAATTGTTTTTCGAAAAAAATTTTTCTACTGATTTTCGAATGGTTTTTGCCAAAATAAATCTTCTTCACAATTGCATAACAAGAATTTTATTTATTTATCTATTTTCTGTTTTGCCTAGAAAAAATTTTTAACTTGAAACATTTTATTCTAAAGTTTTGTTTTTTCTGGTATTTGGGTTTTCTCCTCTTTCCTCGAGGGAACTTGAGATGAAAAAAAGAAGAAGAAAGTACGTGTCTTGGTGAGCAAATTTTTTTTAGTGGGATACACATTCCAGAATTTTTCTGGTTAAATATTTATGCCGATGTCAGGGTAAATTTTAATTTTTCTAAGAAAAAAGTTTTCAACAAATTTTAATTTTTTTTTTTTCGATAGAAAATGTTTTCTATGATAGAAAAAATTATGTATAATTTGTACCATTTGCCATATTCTTGTAGATTCAAATAGATTGGGCTTTGGTGTGACACACACACACACAAACACAGTTCGATTCATTCGATGGCTTTTTAATACTTTCGAATAAATTTTGAAGTTTTATGAAACAAAAAAAAACGAAAATTATCACTTTCAATACTTTCAATGAAAGCGAAACTCTGCTTAAATTCAATTTTTTTTTTATTTTTAAGTTTTTCTCTTTTAAGCTGGTGCTTTATTTTGCTGAGGCAAAAATATTGAAAGGCAGAGAAGAGGAAAAAATTTTAAAACTTTGCTTTTTACGCGCAATAAGCGCTTAAGATAAGAATCGTGTTTGATATGTTTCAGAAAAAAAAACCAAATAACGATTCTTCTCTTCAAACAACAGTTAATGCTCGAGAAAAAAAAAATTAAAAATGTAAAACCCACCGCCGTCGTTGCCGCAGACTATCTCGCTCTCGTTTTCTCTTTGGTTTTTTTTTTCCTTGCTGAAACAACCAAACACCAAAAAACAATCAGTGAAAACAAATTCTTAGCGAAAAAAATGCTGACACAAACTTGAAGCAATGAATGAAATAAGAAACACTTCACATAGTGAACGTATTCGATGAAGAAGAATAAAAAAATATACAGTGTGTTAACCAGAAAACGAAGAAGGAAAAAAAAATATATCAATATTGTTTTTTTTTTTTTTTTTTGAGTAAAATCAATTATGTCGTTTCATGGTTTTATTTTCTCATTATTATTGTTGTACGATAAAATTACATCTCAAATACCAAGAGATGCATCATTCTGTGGGAGAAACTATCAAATATATACTTTGGCACTTCTATAACTGTTCTGTTTCTGAGTTCTGTACTCATTTAGAAAAAGAAGGATTCTATCTTCATTCTTATCGAAAGAGAATTGGAGGCATTTCAATTTTCAAATGGCAAATGGTGTCTGGGGTTCAAGATAGGGATGCTGTTAGGGTTTATCCTGAGAAAAAACTTGAGCTTCAACTTTCGCTGCCTCGCGCTCTCTGTCTTTTTCAGATATCATTTTCGAAAATTTTATCTCTCATTTAAATTTGGCTGTGATTTTTTGTTGTTATTGTTGCTCTGATCTTTCTAGGAATCTAATTAAGCTTAAAGTGGTGAAGTATGGCGGTGTTTATTTTTTTATAAAATTACCGAATTTATTTAGCTTCAATTCTTCAAAAGAATTCTTTCGACCAAGTGGCAAAACATTCTGGAAGTAATTTTCTCGAGATTTTTAACACTTTTCCTTCACCTAGGACCAACGATGATTGAGAACGTAAAAAAAAAACAGCTAATTTATGTAAATTTCTCTTGTTTTCTGCTATAAGGGACTGAAGAGTTTTCTGAGAGAAGAAAAACTTTTCGTCGAAAAAGAAAATTGGTTTTGGAAAAATTTCCACGATATCTTTCTATTAATCTTTAGTTCTTTTATTTTTTTTTTTTTCGTAAGGGGTTTTTTTCTGGTTCATGGTCGATATAATAATAATAAAATGGTTCAAATGTTGTTGAATAGTTTGTTGGTTTCAAGTCATTAAACGAACTATGGCTCGTAGCGAATTTGTACTGTTGTGTGTGTGTGTTATTGGTGATGTGCTGTTCGTTTTTTTTTGTAGCACCTTTTCCCGTCAATTATTTCCTATAAGATTGTTGTTTAATTAAAATGAAAAAAAAAGTTTGCTTGTTTCTGTTGAGATTTTTTTTTGACAGCTGAAAATTTTTTTTTCTCTCTATTCTTGAAACGATTTTGGATCAAGTTTTGGCTGAAAGTTGTGAAACAAAGCAAAGAATCGTTGAAGCATTTTCTTTTATCATTTATATAAAAAAAATGTTCAAAAAATTTCTGTCTGGTTTGTTAAATAAACGAATTATTCAAATAATCGATTCATTATATAATTGAGCTACAATTGTTATTTAGTTTTTGTTGTTGAACACACGTTGGTGTGTATATGAATGGAAAATTCTTCCAGAAGAAAACAAATATAAACAGAGTGCAATTATTGAAGACATTACGCACAATAATCGATTTTAGATGTGAATAATAATCAAGTTTTCTGATAAAATTGTTTATCCTTTGAAAGAACTTCTGTTTTGTTCTTTCTCGTCTGGACCGTTTTGAATTGATATAATTTTCCGAATGAAGCGAATATCGATTTTTTTCTGTTGTAAATAACAACAATTACATTTATTAATTTTTTTTTATTTATTTATTCAAAAAAATAACGCTATTTCTATTTCATCTCATAATTCGAATTGTTTCAAAACAAAAAAAAACAAGAAATTGATTTTAATTGAAGAATTTAACTAAAATAATAATCTAATTTATTTGGGGAGAAAAAAAAAACTAAACACTGAGAATAAAATCACGTTCCGCAAGATTCGTTGTTTGCCAAAGTAATAAAGTCTTCTTTGTGTGTTCGAGGGGTTGTTTTTTCTCTGCTGATAGATAAGAATAGTGATTGAATCATATTAAAAAAATTTCCGATTTTTTTTTCCTGCTGAAGTACTAACCACATCAGTTTTTCTCTGTTGTTGTTGTTGTTTTTTTTATGGCTCAAACAAACACAAAATCATTTTATTACTGTTCGTGTCTTGATCATCATTGATGATAATGACTGGTTTTGATCGTGGGCCACGATCCCACGATCCATTCATTCGTGTTGGAACACAACAAGAGCAGAAAATTATAATACTATATTACACTTTTTTCCTGTTCGTTGTTTGATGATGATTTGGCATTAGTGTAAAAAAAAACATTATTATGATTATTATGGCACTTGAAGTGTGTGTGTGTGTGTTGTGTGTATGATATATTCTAAACAAGAAACCCAAAGTTTGTGGTCTTATCAGAATCCAAATAAAAACAATCAGAGTCTCTTCTGATTTAATTTAATAATAATATTGTAATTTTTTAATATCTAAAGATCATCAAAATTTCATTACCTGAGATAGAATAAGTTTTTTTTTTCCACTTTTACAAATAACTAACCATTGGCTTTATATTTTTTAGAACAATTAACTAATGAGAAAAAATTTTTTTATTTTTTTTCCAGCTTTTATTATTAATAATTGATATTTATTTTATTTTTGATGTTGTAATCTTAAAAAATTTTAATTAAAGTTTTTTTCCTTAAAATCTTAACTATTAGAAACAGGAAAACTTTGGTTTAAAATAAATAATAAACGCTTTAAGCTATTGTTATTTGAAAAATTAGTTGGCTTCTAGTTCTTGTATAAGATCAAAGATTTTATTTTAACAAAAAAAATAATAATAATAATAAATGAAAATATACCGCTTGTATGTTTAGGGTTATGGTTCAGATTTTAATTATTTCTACGAAACGGAAGACATTAAAACTTGTTTCATTCCGTTGATAAGAGAAATATTTTTATGTTCGGTTTATTATTGTGTTGGAATTTCCTTCTCTCAAAAAAAACATCATCACTATTATTCGATGATAAAAAAAAAATTATTATTCAACAAAACTGTTAGCAAACGGAAAGCAAGCAAAATTGACAATTTTAAAATTCAGGAAAAAATTCAGGATTTTCTAAAAACAGGGAAAAGATCAATGAATTCGATGAATTAAACTTTTAATACTTGTAATACCTACTGTAATCATTATCCTTATTATAACAAATTGATTCTGATTCGAATACTAATAGAGGAAAAAATATCGACGAACTTAGCAACAATGAAATTATTTTTTATTATTCTATAGAAGAATTGCGTGTTTCATCCTTCATTAGTTTTAGAAAACAAAAACCCGAAAAAGCAAGAGAAAGATTTGGATTTTTGAAGCCAAGCCATTTAAATCCTTATCTGTTATTTGTTTTCGTGTTGTCTTGTTTGTTGTTTGGCTGTTTCTTCCCAACGCTATTATCCATACGCGGTAGCCATTCACCGATTAATGTGTACAAGGGATTCTTGTGTCGGAATTTCTTTCAGTTTTTTTTTCGGTTGTTGTAAATAATTGTTCGTTTTCCTTTCATGCTTTTCTGCATTTGGAGAGATAACGGTGTGGCAACAAACAAATGAAAAAAAAAACTAAAACACGCACACTACTTTAATATTATTGTCAATTTTTTTTCGAGTCCAACTATTCGACAAGCCCTCTCGATTTTTTGAACCAACCAACAAACAAATGATAAAACGTTTTAAACGAATTAGAAGTTTTTCATTTATTTTATTACTATTATTATCATCATCAATTTGGCTATTTCAATATTATTTTAGAGAGTAAGAAAATAATTAATTTTCCAAGTTTTTAGGATTTTTTTTTCTTTTAGTTGTTGTTTCGCTGGTTGAAAATTACACAATCAAAGTAAGTCGAGTCAAACTAAGCTATGCTAAGATAGAAAAAAAAGAAAGCTGTAGATTTTTTTTCTTTCTCTGTTTTTCTTTTCTTATTAAAATGATATAAAGTTTTTGGCCAAAATAGTCTTTGCTGTATTATTTTATTTATTGGAAAAGACCTAGAATATCTATTTTGATATAACACACACACACACACACACGAACAAATTGCTTGTTTATTTATTTATTATTAATTAGTTTGATTTGTTGTTGTTGTTTCATACTCATAAGACTCTTATAGTTTGTTAGTTTTATTAGTTGGATAGTCGGTTTATTATGTTTGTTAAATGGTTTTCTTGTTGTTTTTCTGTGTATGGTGTATGTGCTGGTTGGCTTTCTATACCAAATGACGAGATAGTTTCATTCTATCATTACTGTTCAAATCTCATTGTCGTTTTTTTTCAATTAGAAACTATAAAATTTTCTAAAAAAAATCAAGTAAAACAGATATAAAGAAATAGAATAGGATAGGCAAACAAACAAACAAACAAAAAATGAAAACAGTGGAGTTAAATTTTTTATATAGAGAAACAAGGCAAACTTAAACTAGAGTCTCCATTTTATTTCTTTCTTTATCGGTAATTACTGCCGTGAAATATAATGATATCATCAATGAAAGAAAAAGAAAAAAAACTAAATGTAACAACAACAAGAAAATACGAGATACGAGTTTCAAATTAAACCCTCCATCTTAACTAACTATACCGTGTTTATGTGTGTGCGTGTCTATTTAGTGATACGGAATTTTTTGTTTTGTTTGGTCTAACATTGATTTCTTTTTGTTTTGGGTTTTGGTTGGTGGCTTGTTGTCATTCCGAATCGAACTAGAAATAAATTTTAATAGAGCCACCACTCACACACACACAACGTAATGTACAAAAACAACAATTCTTGTTTGAGAAAAAGAACATTTCCAAATGATTCCACTCAAACAGAACAGACTTTGATTTGAGTGTGGATAAATAAAAACAACAACAACAATAAAAATAAATAAATAAATAAATAAAAAATGCACCAAATTAATTGTGTACCCGATTGTTTAGATTGTCTGTCTTGTGTGTTTTTTTAAATTTTCTTGGTTCTAGGTTTTTTTTTCTCCATCTCTCTAAATTGTTCTCAAATTTCTTTTGAAATCAGAGAATTCCGAATTTTTTTTTTGCAAAGGTTACAAACCAAAAAGCGGAACCTTGTTTGTGTGAAGTTTGTGTGATTATTACATTCAAAATATATATTTCAATCATTTTGTATTATGAAAAAAAAAAAAAATGAATTTCAATTTTCTTAATGGTCTTGCGCAGGCTGCTTTGGATTTGGTGTTGTTGGGTCATCCCCTCCCACCCACCCATCCACCGACATCGATTGGTTAATTCTTATGATTGATTGCTGCCATAATCATTGTCATCGTAGGAGCCGCTGTCAAATTGTCAATTTTATTGCTGCTTCTGTGTGTGTGTGTGTGTGTGCAGGCTTTAAAATATTCTATCGAATTAGTTTAATCATGATATTCAATTCACAGAGATTTTACCCAATGATTGAAGTAGAGTATTTATATTGTTTTTTTCATTGAAGAAAACCATCTTTCTGAAGAAAAAAAACACAACATACATATCGGTACATCAATATCGGGCATAACAAAATTGTAGGTTTGCTGTTCCTCTCTCTCTGACAGGCAATCATCAATTATTTTAATATTTTACTATATTTTTATAAATAGGTTGTTGTATGTTTATCGAGAATCACTTGCCAACAAATTTTTTATAATAATATTTATTGACTTTGATCGGACTACCAGTTAATGTAATCTGATTCGTGCAACCAAATCGTTGAAACCAACAAGAAGAAGAAGAAGAACATTGTATTGCTCACGCAACATTCAATGAAATTTGAAACAGCCTAAAAAAAAAAATTCTTAAGAAATTGTTTTTTTTTTGGAGAATCGATATTATATTTAGATATTATATCCCACCTCTAAGGAATCGTTCTATTCTTTTTTTTTTTTTCTGGCATTTCAATGGAATTTCTCGGCTCTCGTTTAATTTCCATTGAAAAGATTCAATTAAAGTCTTGATTAATTTGAACAATTTTCTATCTTTTGTCTTCACTATTTTCTTTTGTCTGTGTTTACTTTTTTTTTCTCTCTCTCTCTCTCTCTCTTCTTCATTCTCAAAGAATTCTTTGTTCAATTTCTTTATTTTATTTCTCGTCGGATTTTCGCATCGATGATTCGATTAAATGGCATGCCAACAAAACTTTGTATTTAAGTTTTTCATACGGTGTATGCGTGTGTTTGTGTGTGTGTGTGTGTGTGTGTGGGTTCTGTTTTAGACATTCAAAAAAAACACACCGACACGCATCCAAGACACTCGAAACAATTTAACCAATCGAGCTTTAATGAAAACTTTAGAATAGAAAAAATAAAAAACCTTACTTAAGACGAGAGAATAGAAGACATTCCGTGACATAAACAGACTTTCGTTTCAGAACCAACTAGCTCTCCAGCTTGGGAACTGACTGAAAAGACAAAGAAACAAGTAGTTTCAACAACTTCAACTCTGTTTTGGGTTTTAATTTTCAGAACGTTGTGGGATCGCTTTCAAGTAAGAAAAACGATGCAAAAACTTTGTTCCTGTGCCTAAATGAAATGAAACAGAACGAAACTTTACTTTACAAAACACACCTTTACGTGAAACAAAATGAAATGGATTTGAAAGGTTGGCATTCAAACTTTTCATCAACAACTCATGTGTGTGATGCACGGAAAAATAGCTATTAATATGAATATCTTCATCGATGGCGTATCTCTCAATCTATAGCTGTCAAGATGACGATGGCACTCTATGATTTTATTCTGTTCGAATATTTTTTTTTTCGAAAGAAAATATTCAGATTCAGGCACGTCATCTTACATTTTCCAGGCACTTTAAAATTTTTACTTTAAAGTTTCCATTTAAGGAATCAAACTCATATTTTGAGAAAGAAAACTTTCTCAATAGAAAAATAGAGCGAAGTGTTTCAAAATAAGAAATAGCAAAAAAAGGTTTTCAAATTTGGAATTTTTGCATTTTTTAAATTTCATGAGCTAGTTTTTTTTTACCGCATTTTCTCTCAAATTGATAGTCATTCTAGAATTTTTTCTTCTCATTCTAAAACGATTCAAAATGAAGAAATTAACATCGGAATTTCAAGAATTTTTTTTTGGTTGGTGTTTTAAATGTCTTTATTGTGTTTCAAAAGTAAAAAAAGTGAAACAAAAAATTTTGGAACTTGGTTTCAAATTTGAGAAACGTTTTTTTTTTTTTTTGAAACATTGTTCCCAAAAATTAATTTCATTTATTCATTCATTCAGATCAGAAATTAAATGTTTTTAATACTTAAGTTTAGTTTTTTTTTCTCTGTTTTTAATAAATAAACTTTTGTTTTAAAAATTTTTTTTAAAACATCATGAAATTCAATCTAAATTGAATTTGTGCTGTTAAATGAATCCAACTAATCTGTGCACCTACGTGTGTTCGCTTTTTGATAATGTTTTCAAATGTTTATTTCAGAGTTTAATTTGAAATCAAAATTCCATTTGGCGACATACAATTCTAGATTCGTAGAGAGAAAAAAAGTCTTTTTTTCTGCATGTTACATGATGGAACATTATGGAACCATGATGGTTAAAGGGGATTTTCACCAAATAAAAAAAAACAAAATTAATTAGAAATTTTTCTTCTGGTAATTACAATTTAACAGAATTCTATTAACAGAGTTTGGATGTGTGTGTGTGTGTGTGTGCTCAGAATTTTCAAAACTCCAAGTGTCATTTTTTCAATGTTCGAAATTTTTTCTGTTTGATGAAAAAAAAAAATTTAAATGTCTTTGTTAGATTTTCGTTTTGCTAGGAAACAAAATTAAATTTCATATTTTCTTAAAGAAAAGTTTTTTTCTATTTCTCGAGAAAAAATTTATGAATTCATGTGGCTCTCAATATTTTTTTGGTTTGAAGAAACTTGGTTTTTTTCATGTTTGTTCTCTTTGTTTGTTTGGTTGGTTTGTTGTTCAATTTTTCAATTTTTTTCTATTTGTTTGTTTGAATGAAGAAAGCATACAATATATACTTGATTTCGATTTATATTTATAGGATTTATTTGTTATAAGTTAACTCCACTTTTTTCTTGTTCTAAAAAAAAAAAAATAGAAAAACAAAATGGAAAACGATCTATGGAATCGAAAAAGAAGAATCGATATCATTTGTTTACCTTTGTTGTTGTTGTTTGGTAGTTTGTAGTCTTCTTATTCTTTGCTGTTGTTTGTTTTCTTGTATTTTCTATTCTAGGGCAATTCTTTAGAGAATTAAGTTTTCTTTCTCTTCAAACATCTAAATGTTCTATATGTGTGATGATCGAATCCATCAAATTTTTTCCAAGCAATATTGTTTTCAAATTTTATTATTTTTAAATTTTTATTTTCTTTTCTAGGAGATGAAAAGAGAAACAATCACATTAAAATTTTTATCATTCATTTTGCCATTGAAAGCAATATTAATTTTACCATTTGGTTTGTGAACTGCTTTTTTTAAATAAATAAATTGTTTTTCAAACAATTGAATTTTTTAAAAAAAGAACGAAACATCAATGTTCCAAAGTATAGTTCGAGAGATGAAATTAAATTCTGCTTATTAATATTTCATTTTTTTGATGAGTTCAGTCAATGGATCAGTTTGCTTTTTCCTCTCAATTTTTTGATTTAAAATATGTTTGTTTACTTGTTTCTCGATGTTTTAATATTGATTATTGATGATGACGATAAAGATATTGCTCGATTTAATATTTAATTTTATTAATAATTTTTTCTTCTTCTCGGCTCGACGACAATTGATTTGATTTGAGATGAAAGAAATGTTATTAAACATTTTTTTGTCTACTTCTGTTTGGCCAGTGGATAATAGTGGGCCCAAATTTTTGTTCCATGTTCGTTATCGTTCAGATGATTTGGTCTCTCCCTTGAATATAGAAAATTTTCTATAATAACAACTAATAAAATTACTAAACTAAATTTTGAAATGAAACAAACAAACAAACAGATTGGCCAAGCGGCCGACAGACCGGCAAAGCAAAAGACTGTAGGGAAAAATCCATAAAGTTGATTATATTTTTGAAATACGATCATCATCATCATTATAATAATATAAAGCATTCACTGATTTCGTTTCGATGTTTTCTGTTTTCTAGCTTCTGGGCTTTTTTCTTTTCAATCATCATTGGCGTTAGGCCGAAATTGCTCTCAAGTTTGTTCTGTGTGTGAGCGTATCTGTGTTCTGATTCTCCAAAACTTTTTGGTTTCAAATAGAAAAAAAATTGAAAAACATTATTGATGATTCTATTTCTTCTCTTTAGTTTTTTTTCTAAAAAAAAAAAAAAATTATTTTAGTTTATTTTAAAAGCAAACCTTAAGCTCAAGTTTCATATCAATTCCATTTTTATGCTGGTTTCTCAGTGAATTCTAAATTTTCTCAGTTTGTGTGTCTCACTGTAGGTGTTTCGATGATATCTTCTTCGTTTTTGCAAAAATAAATTTTTTTTTCTCAAAAAGATTCTAAGATTTTTTAAGCTTCCAAATGGCCCATAAAAAATTTTTTATACTACCAGTAAAAATATAAATAAAATCCTAGATTGCTACAAAATTGTTTTAGAAGAATATTTTCAAAAATATTGTCATTACATTTTTTTTGCGAGTTCTCTCTTTCTCTCTCAAAAGCAATATGTTCGCCATATGAATCAAGGAATGAATGCTGTATTCTTCTGAATAGAAATTATTCTGCCATCATCCATTTGGAAATATAGAGAAGCAGGGGTTTTTGTTTTCTCTTATTTTTTTCGGTACGCATTCTGTAAAGTGTTTAGTCCTTTTTTTTCAAGTAATGATTATTATGATTGTTATGATAATACCATCATTCTTCATATATTATGAGAATTTTTTATACTTTTTTCTCTCATAATGATTATTACGGTTGACGGTTTTGTGGCCAACAAATTTTTTTTCTATAAAAAAAGGCTTGGTTAAAAAAAATTAATTTATTTAGCTGTTTAGCTTAGAAGCTTTTTTAGACTTCACGGAAACTCTGTTTGTTTAATTTGGACCAACTGTCATTTGTGTCTATCTAATTTCTTTGATATTCATCTATTTGTTTGAAATGATCGCTGATGTTACTATCAACTTATTTAGTTTTGTACGTTCCACAAAGTTGATATTCTTATTCGATAAATAATAAGTTCTGCCAATAGAAATTATTGGATTTTTTTTCCAACCAGTAATGGGAAGCCACCTAAAAACAAACAAAATTTTATTATCAATCTAAATTTTGAAATAACATTCATCGATTAATTTTTTGGTTTTTTTAAATTAAAACTTACTTTCTGCAAAACTTGGAGGCGGTGTCCATCCAATATTCTTTTATCCAAGCTCTTTGTTTTTAGTTGCTTAAATATTAATATTTCCAGGAAGAAAAATTTTCGAAAATTGTCAACGCTAAACGTGAATGCAATGTTGATTGATGTTATATGTAGACAACAACAACACCAAACAGACAGACAAACAAACGCTCCAAGGCATTTATCCGTTTTTTCAATGAATTTAAAACAAAAAAAAAACAACAAAAAACTAGAAACTTCTCAGTTTTTAGAAGAAAATCTTCACAAAAAAAAAATTTGTTATTGACAAACGCAGGTGTTTCATCTATTTATTTGTTTGTTCCAAGTGAAGAAAAAAAACAAAAACTCTGCCAAAAACATTTTGATCGTGAAAAAAATTTTGAAAATGGAAATTTGTTTTGTTTTGCTTTTTTCAAAAATAAAATAATAACAGAAGTTTTCCTGAATCCTTATATTTGTTTTCAGAAAGATTTCTGATAGAAAAACAAAAAAGAATGACAAGAATTTTAAAATAAAGAAGATTGAATAATAGAGTCATCATAGTGAAAGACAACCAAGTGAAACAAACAAAAATCTTTCAACACTAAAACAATTCCTCAGTTCATAATAATATTTCAAGAAGTTGAACAAACCAACAGAATAATATTTCATATTTTTTTCACGAAACTGTTTTCTCAAGCTGATTTCGTTTTGTTTTTTCTTCTCCTAAAGATGTTTTGATCAATTCAAGCAACAAAAACAAAATGATTTTATCATCATTCAGGTTTCTGATGTTGGCCAACAAAAGAAGAAAGAAAAAATGCTAAAAGGTTTACTCCAAAACAGGTACAACTAAAAGTTTATTTGACTTTTGTTTCAAAAGTTTTTCATTCCGAGATTTTCTTCCCGAAAAAAAAAAAACTTCAAATTTGGCGAAAAGATGATTTTTAAATTCGATTTCAGTTGGCAATACCATTATTTCATTATATTTTTCAAAAAAAAAAACACTCCATGCATTATTACAAAGTTTTTTCTAAAATTTTTTTAACTCTGTTACTAGAGAATATTTGACTCTTTTTTTTAATTCTAGATTGTAGTATTTGCTTTAGAAAAAAAAAACATTTCAAAAATACCAAACGGGAATTTCAATTTGAATTTCCACTCTCCACTCTTTTTTTGATTGACTCTTAATTTTAAATTTTGAAAGAAGAAAAAGAACAAACTCAAAGTTTTTCATTTCGAGTTTTTTTTATTATATTTTCATTTTAAAATTAAAAATTGAATTTTTTTTTACTTGTTCGTTCTTCTGGGTTGAAATTCTGTTTTCAAATTTGTTGTTTGAAGATGAAACGCTTCGTAGCAGCGATAGTGAAAAAGAGAGAAAGACACACACACAAAAAAAAAATTCAACTAATGATGCCCTTCGAGAGTTTGTGTTTGTTCGTACGTGTGTCAAGTGTAAATATTTGAATCTATCAAACAACCAACCAAAGTTTGGTCTCTTTCTCATTGTTTTGTTTTGACAAACTTTTTTTTCTAGGCACCAAATGGAACAAAAAATGCCCAGAAACAAAAAATGACAACTAAAATTAATTTTTCTAAAAATGAAAATATTTGGTCATCCAATTTGGCTCAAACCTCGTCTTTCAAAAAAAAAAAAAAAAAAAAAATCCGGATCAAAAATGAAATATTGAGCTGTTCTAGGCAGTTTTTCATGCTCTGTGTAACAAACCAATCCTATTGAAAAAAACCAAAGAGTAAAATTATTTTGATCTCAAGTCTATCCGAAACTTTCCATCTCAGTTCTAGTTAGAGTATTACTATTATTGTTACTATTGTTGGTGTTTCTGGAACAAAACATCAAAATAAACCATTGTCGTGTGTTTTCTGTTTTAGAACCGTTTTCCGACTTTATTCAGAATCGTAAAAGTTTCGTAAAGTTAGGTTTGATGATGGACGTTTTTGGTAAAGGTTCATTCATTTGATTTCATTCTTTTTTTCACAGAGAAAAAACAATTGTTCAAATCGGATTTAACGACTCCAGAATATTAGGTTGTGAGACCACTTCTTATTGTAGTTTTTTTGGACTTCTTTTCTACCAGTTTTTTTGCTTCTAATTGTTTCAATCATTTTTTTTCTCTTTTCAGCGGAACGTTTGTGTCATAAAGATAAAAAGTTGCAATGAAGTTTTTTTGGATTGACATCTTGTTTGTTCTTGTAAGTTTCAAACAACAAATACAACAAAAGTGTTTCTATGGAACGGTTGCAAAAAAAATCATTCTTCCTAAAATAAACTCTTAGCTCATTATTTCAAAATGATTTTTATTCAATTATTGAAAAGAGCTTTGCTTTTTTTCTGACAATCGTATTAGAAATCAAAATTTTGGGTGTTTTGCTCGGTTTAAAAGTTATGTTGTCGTTATTCTTCTTGAAAGAAAAACTTTGTTTTTGAGAACAATGTAGAAAACGTCTCTATTTGTATTGTTTAATCAAATGTTCGATCGATTCAAATTAATTCCGGATTAAGCCACAAAAATGACATTTTTTTTCTTGTTTATTTGTTTGCTCGTTTGGTTGAAATAATTGCCATAAGTTTTTCATTCTGTTCGCCATATTCATAAACTAAAAACAAGAAAACACTCATACAAAGAATATTTTTTCTTGTATAACCAGAAAAGATTAATTCGCAAATTCGAATCAAAACATCAAACAAAAAAAATTTTTATTGAGTTTTTTCCCCTGACAATAAAGCTCTTATTCTTATAATTTTCCAATAGTTCAAACTACTTTAGTTATTAATAAAATGTAACTATTCTCTTCCTATTAACCAAAATATAACTCGATAAATGAAAAAAAAATGAACAAAATGAAAAACAGAACAAAAACTTTGATTCAGATTGATAATCTTAAAAAAAATTAAACAGCTTTCTTGATGCATTTTTGGCAAATATAAAAAAAAATTCACAAAACACTAAAAGAAAAGTGATTTATTTCAATTTAACAAAATAAAATATTATGTTCTGATAAAGAAATAAAATTTAAATAAAAATTTTAAATTTGAATTTTTTTTTTTTCAAAAAAAAATCGAGCTTTAATATTAATAAATTTCCGTTTTTGTACACAATACAACAACAACAAGAGAAATAACAATGAAATATTATTCATAAATAAAACGAACCAAAAAAAAAAACCAGCAAAAAAAATTTAATCCAATTTGTTTTCAACTAAAGAAACGAACAAACAAAATCAAAAGAAAATTCTGGAAAAAAAATATCACAAATCAAGCTTTATTTGCCATTAGTCACAAGCCTTAAAAACAAAACTCCTGAAATGAGTCCGTAGAATGCTTGTTTCGCTTGAAAATGTGAACAAAAAATTTTCTCACTCTGCTTCTAGATTTCAAACACCACCATCATTGTCATTATCACCATCATATGAACCAACATATAATACTAAAAAAAAAAAAAAACATTGCAAATGAATCTAGCTTTCTCATCTCATCTTTTCTTGTAAGATTGGGCCCATTATTCAAATGAAGAATGTAGAGCAGAAAAAAATCAATGAATGACATTATTATTGCACGATGATGTCATTCCTCTCACATCATCAAGAGGATGGAAACGTTCAAAGCGAACAAGCAGAAAATATAATTCAAGTTAAGTAAGATAAATTGTCAGAAATCATCAAACATTTGAAACATTCAGAAAAGAAAACATGCATATTAGAATGGAAATTATTATATTTCAAGAAATTTTTTTCTCTCAGTTTGATATCCATATAATTATTTTAAAAGAATAGAAAAATAGATGCTTAAACATTAAATGCCAAATATTTAAGAAAATAGTATCCTTCACTGTGCTCACCACACCATAAAACAAACAAACAACCCGAAAAAAAGAATCGATCTTCATTTTTAAACAAACACTAATTAACTTGAACTTCTTATTTGTGGTTCATGGAAAAAACACATTGTAATCATTAAGTGTTGATAAAATGATTATTTATGATGATGGTGTCCATCACCAAGCATCATTAACCACGCGTCACTACCAATCTCACCTTGGGTTCGGGCCTAAAAAAATCTTGAAAAATCGAATCATTGCAGAAGTTTTTTTTTTCATAGGGATATTATTCTATCATTATCATTATTATTATCATCCGACATCACTATATTTCTGAAATAATGCCTAAATAATGAAATTTGGTTAGAAGTTTTTCACTTGTTCAGTTTTATCTTTGTGTGTATGTTTCAACCAAACAAAAAAAAACTACCAGCCATTTTTCTACGCCAACAATTTGTTTAAATTGTGGCAGCGTGTGTGTGTTTCCGTAGCAGAGATTGAAATATATCATTTATTTTCTATCTTATGCTATCTTGTATGTAGTCTTTGGAAGTTGTGTTTATTGTGTTTCATTTCTGAATCTTATTCAAAATCATTTCTAGTGTCGAAATCATTTCCTTTTTATTTTTTTTTTTTCGTTTCAAACAAACCTATGATGATGATGATGATTATTTGTGATTCTTCTGTTATTTATTTAATTTAGTCACCAAACTGTATATAAGACTTAGATTTGCCCACAAACAGCATTTTTCAATTTCAGTATGCGTTTGTTTCCCTCTATTAAATGAATGAATTTTTCTTTTATTTATTCTTCAGAAATTTATTTGGTTAAAAAACAAACCAAAATTTTTCAACCGACAAACCAAATCAACTGAAAATTCATTGGATTTTAAATTTACAAAACTTGTCCGTTCGATGATTTCTTTACAACTCAGTTTAAATAGAACAATTCAGGATGTTATGTTGCAATGATAAATTATCATTATAATAGTAGCGGTGGTTTTTGTACACTTCGGTCAACTTTTAAAGAAAAAATTTTTTATAAATTGGAAAAACTTCGGAGAACGCGTGACACGGGGACACGTTCCACAACATTATTGTTCGATGTTTAATTTTTTTTCTTCTCAGAAAAAAAACTCGATATTTTTAAAAAGATTGTTTCTTTTTTTCTCTCTTCTCATCTCATTGTTCCATTTGAATGAGATGAACCAATAATTTTCAACTGATATCAAATTGAAATTGAATCACGTTCAATTTTTGCTGTTGTTTTGATTATTATTATTGAGTTACAACTCTTGAAACTTACTTGAAACAGTAGAACATTTTCAATCAAAATTCAGGTTTCGAAAACATGGTTTTGATTGAAGCCATTAAACTAGTAAAGGAATGAATAAGAAAAAAAGTTCACAGATTTTAAAATTTCTACTCTGTATTTTATTATTACTCTTATTTTTTTTCTTTAATTTAAATCTAACTCATCAAACCCTAAAACAACTTAATTTAAATGAAAATTCCGATAGCTTTTCAGTGTTTTTTTTATTTTATTTTCTTTGATGTTCTTTTTTCTATTTCAATAACAATCATACGGTTATGATAATAATGATGATCAATATTATTTTTTTTATGGCCTTAAGGGACCTAGTTGTCAATGTGAACGATGTAATGATGTAATAATAATAATAATAATGATGATTGTGATGAACGATTTTTTTAAAACTGATTTTTTTTTTCATAGAAAACAAAACTTTTTGTTTTGTTTTTCTTCTCCTGTTTGTCTCGTCGAATGTGTCCTCGATAAAATTGGCACCCAAACATTTCAAAAAACCATTAATTTTAGTTCTATTTCAAGTTTTTTTTTCAAACAAAAACTTTCTTACTCTTGATAAAAAGGATGATTTGCATTCAAAGTTTTTTTTTTCAAGAAAACAAATTTGATTCATTATTTATTTCATGAGAGCAAACTTTATAATTTTTTTTTCTCGTGTATTTAAAATAAATAAAAATACTGTTTTAGAAAGAATTTTTTCTTTATTATTATTTAATTTCACTATCATCATGATCATAGAATCATTGAATCATCATTATCAATTTTATAGCTGTTGTTTTTGTTTTTTTTAGATGATCAATGATCATAATGATAGGATAATAATTCAAAGGATTTTTTATTTGCTATTTATTTTTTTTCTAAGGCGTTTCACTCAAAGACTCTCTCTCTCGTCAGGAGGATTTTTCCTCACAGTGTTTTTAAGATTTTTCACAAATTTTTTTTTGTAAAAAATATTTTTTAGCAACAGTTCTGACGATGAAATTTAATTGATGATGAATTGAGTGCGTTCTCTCGTTTTTTCGAAACTAGAATAAAATAATTTTTTTTGAAAGAACCATTTTAAAGTAGACCTAAATGTGTGCAATCAAAAAATATTTACTAGGGCATTCAAAAATGATTAATTACCAACTCAACAGAATCGAGTTATTTTCTTGTGTTTTTTTTTGTGTTGAGTTATTGCAGTTTTGTTGAAAGTTATATTATTTTATAAGTTTTTATTTTTTATCACGCTAAACGAGCTTAATAAACAAATTACCGACAAAAAAAATTCTTTGAAACTTTTGTTCTTTTAGCTTAAGATTCTACTAATGCTACAAAAACATCGAATCAACAAAATTCATTCCATTCTCAAAGTTTTTAAGATAGAAGAAAAAAATATTCTTGTTCTTATTGGTATTAATCTTACTAGAAACCAGTTTCTCTTGTTGAAAGTTTCTAGTTGAAACTTTTTTTTTGAAAAGAAAATTCGATCGATATCATCTAAATTCTTTTTCTTTGAAACTTTTCTCAAAAATAAAATTTAAAATTTTCAATTTATAAATGAAGATTTTTTAAAAATCTAGTTTCATTTTTTGTCACCGAAAAAAAAGATTAAATAATCTTCTTTCTTAAATTAAATTTTTTTTTTTAAAGAAAGAAAACAACTATAGAAAAAAATCTGCAACTTGAGTGATAATTAGCTTTTGATTAAACTTTAATTTAAAATTATGTACTGAAAAGTAAATCTGCAATTGACGATAAATAATTCTTTTCTGCTTTCCTGAATGAATGAAGTCTATCCGCTGTGCTTTGATTGAGAATCATGTTTTCAATAAAATTAAATATCTTTCTATTTTTTTTTCAAATAATAAAAAAATTTATTTATTTCATTTTTCGGATCACAGACGCCTTGCAATGATGATTTTTGAAGATGAAAAAATCAGATGATAATCAGAGGATTTTACTTCCAAAATAGTTTTGTTACGGTCGAATGCGTTTGAATAGTTAATTTGAATTCGTATTTTTTTTTCTTTTGCTGTTTCTCGAACATAGCTCGTTCATAGACTGATGTAGACGTTGATTGTCACTATTATCGGGAAAGAAAAACAAGAAAAAAAACGAAAACAATTTTTAACAAAATTTTTTTCAAATACAAAATCCAATATATTGAATAATGATGATTGTTTTTTGTAAGATATTAAAAAACCATACCCCTTGTTTTGTCCTGAATTCTTCTTGTTTCTAAAACTTGAGAAAATGTTCGCTAAATTTTATTAAATTATTTATAATTGAATTTTAATTTTTTTTGTGGAAAGAATTTCACAATCTTGTTAGTGGTGATTTAACTTTAAAAAAAATTTTTAAAAATGTGGGCTTTACTGCAATAATAATTGATTTTTGTTAACAAAAAAAAACTAATTATCTTTTTTTAAAAGCGTTTTTTAATTATTATTATAATTTTTTTTAGATCTTATTAACACATTTTCTAGTTTAAGAAATTCAATTTAATGTTTAATCTGCTTTAAAGAAGCTTAGGGTAATAATGGTTTGATGATTTAATGATGATGGCAATAGTGCTCAGGCAATCTTAAAACTTGATTTTTTTCAAGAAGAAAAAAATTGAAAAGCTGCGCTGAAAAAATTTCTTTCTTAAATGCATCGTTCGTTTCAGTTGTTTTTTTTTTGAAAATTTTTCTTTGGAACAGATTTTCGTATTTTCTTGGTGTTTTATTCTTGTTTTGTTTCTGCTTTGTATGCTCATCTAAGCTTCATCTTTCTGATTCATGTAAATAAGTTGATACTACCCAATATAGAGATTTTTACGACAAAAAATTATTTATTTATGATTAAACATTAAAAGAGAAAAAAATAATACAGAATCAAAGAGAAAGTTTTTTTCTTCAAACCAAATGAATTACTTGAAACTCATTGTTTCTACAATACCAATAGTAATGTTGTTAGTTTGCACACAATGTTACACTTTAACGGTAACTTGGAGCTCATCCAACATCGATAGAACCTTTGGTCATGTTGTTAGTGTGTGTGACTGTTTTTGTGTTTCTCAGAGTCTTTTAAACGCTCTCAAACTGTGTTGTTTTGGAAAAATATGCGTGTCTCTTATATTTTATTCTATTATTTTTATTTATTTATATTATTTCCTACAACTCTATATTAATATGGAAAATTTATTTCTGTGCATGCAACAAAAAATAAATAAATAAATCTCATCTCAAGCTTCTTTATATTTCTTTCCTCTGGTTCTCTTTGTGCCTTATTGTGTTTTTAGTTCTGAAATGAAACCAACAAGAGTGTCAGTGATTTATTTGTCCCTTATGGAACTGAGAGAAACCGGAGAGAAGAAAAAAAATGAAGCAAGAAAAAAAGTTAAATATAAAATATAAAAAAAAATGAAGCTCACCCTGTTTTTTATTTTGTATTTCAATCTACAAAAAAAAAAATTCTCTGTTCAAGGCCCGGGAAAATCCTTGTTCGGGATTAAATAGCAATCAGTGAAAAGAAATAGACAGAAAGAAATATATAACGAAAGCTTTGTGAGTAAGTGTGTGTGTGTGTATCTGGCTTCACTGATGTTCAGCATGGTCTAGCATATTGGTGTATTGTGTCTCGAATAGTTAATCAAAACATTCATCTTATTCTTCTTTCTTGGTTGTTGGTTTTTTTTCCCGAACCAAGAACAAATAAATATAAATAAATACACACAACGAATAAACAAAACGAACAAAAAAATTCTACGACAACCTTAATTTTTTTTTAGATAAAAAGCAAGAAGAGAGAGAGAGAGAGAGAGCCTAATAGAATTGGTTTTTATCTGTTTGTATTTTATTCGTTTGTTTGTTTGTTTGTTACAAATATACCAAAGCTAAGAGTTTCTACTCAAAAAGAAAACAATTTTTCGCTTGTTTAATTTCATTTCTATTTTTTTTATATTTTTATTAATATTTTTCTTTTCTTCGTATTTTTTCTCCTATTCCATTCTGTTCATTTAATACAATCTAATCTAATAAATTATTAATTCAGACCACTAATAATGACAACAATGTGTTTGTTTCCATTGTTTGAAACTAGAGTAAAAAACAAACGTTTTTTTTTGTTGTTGTCTTCGTTTGGTTCTTCTTTGAAACAGTGTAGAATTAATGTCAACACACGCGAACATGCGTAACACATCAAAACAGTCTGATCCAAAAGCAAAAACAAATTGCCTGACAGAATATTCTTCCCGGTTCTTTGGAACAATTCTCCTTTCATAAAATTCAACTAACTTTTTTTTTAAAACTCTTGTTGACAAAGTGATTGGAAACGAGAATAAATACGGGAAAAAAAACTTTCGCAGCATGTCATCAATGAGAGAAGAAAATTTTTTTATTTATGCTCAAATTGTTTTTATTGTTGTTTTTTTCTGAAACACTTATTATTGGTTGTATGCCAAAATTAATTTATGAAGACCTGCAATGAGAAAAATCTAAAAAAAAAATTAGCACTATCAACCTATAGATGACTCGTTTTGGAAAATAAAATTTTTATTTTATTCTCAGTTATTCGCTATAAACGAACCATAAATTAGTTTGTGCTTATTTTTAAAGAAAAAAAAAATCAAAACCAAATCAAAACTGGTTTTGTTCTTCAAAATTTTTTTTTTTAATGTCAAGTTTTTTTCTTCTTGTTTCAGAAACAAAGAATGTGCCCAAGAATTAATGAGATTGAACTGGAACAGATTTTTAATTTATAATGATATTAATTTTATTAAATCAACAACATCGTTAACAGGATTGTTTGCTTTGCACGGTGTGATTCTCATTTTCTCATTTACTACTACTTGGATGTTGGAGAAGGCTTTCGTTTGTTTTTTACGGCAATAACGTTGTCGTTGTTTTTGTTGTTGTTGTTTTTTTTTTGAAAATTTATCGCACTCTAGAATTTCATCAAACCATCATGATGATGATGAGCCAAGAGGATTCTCTTATTTTTCTGGTAGTTTCATAGATAATTATGAACAAGAAAAATCGTTGTTGACCGAAAAGTCACTAAAGCATAAAATAGAGACTTTCTTCTATATTATGTTGTCGCTTGTTGTTGTTGGTGTTGTTTCAATGATGATAATAATGATTCAACAGTCATAAATAATTTATATTTGGTTCCAGTATTAAATAGCTTTTCATAGATTTCTGTTTTTTTTATACATGCTTTCCAATGTATATTCTTTTTTAATGTAAAAACAATGGAAGGTATATAAAATTTAGATAGACACAAGACTTGTTTTTTTTTTATTAAAAACTACTGTGAAACTATGTTCAAACACACATTATTATTGGTGGTTGCTGTGTATTATTGTACCAAATTTATCCAAGGTTTATTTTTTCAGTTTGTTCAGATGATGACCAAAAAAAGTTTTGGTTTGGATTTTGTTTTTTTTTTGATGATAGATGCGACTGTGAAAAAAAAAAAACTGGAAAACGTCTCATGAATTAAACAAAATTAACAATAGTGTCAAATCGATAACACAACAACTATTTTGTTTTTAAACTAGAAAGAAAAAGAATGGTAGAAAAAAAAACGAACCAATTTCGATTTGACAAACAATGGTTTTTTTATCTCTTTCTTGGGTTTTTTTTTTACTTTGACAACAAAAAAACATTCGTTTTTGTGGTAGAAATAGGAAAAAAGCATTCCTTTTTCTGGATTCTTGACACATTCGAAATGATTTAATGCTCTAGAAAAAGAAAAAAAAAAATTCTGTTTGTGGTGGTTTTTTTCTATTACTATGAATCTTTATTTGAATCAACATAATAATTTATTCATTCATTTTTGTTTTCGGTTTTTTTTTTGTTGCTCTGATCGTAACACACATTTGCATTGCAAAAATTTTGTCACTAGTTTTGTTTTTTTGGTTCCTCGGTATTTCATCGTTATGATGATCCTTGATGTTTTTTTCTCAGTGATGAAGAAATGAATTAAAAAACAATATTTCATTTTGTTATTGCTATCGCGCTCATTTTAATGTCAACTGTCTGACAAATAGGCTTAGGCAATAAACTGAAGTTTGAAAAAAAAACCTGATTAGATGTTATAAGATTTTCTCAAAAAAAAAAACAAGATTATTAAATTATTTGTTTTATTTTATTTTAGGATTCTTTTGATCCAAAATTCGCCAATACAAAACTTGATTTTTTTCCCGTAATAAACAACTGAAATTGAACAATGTGATTGCCAAATCGATGAGACAAGTTGTTTGAAATCAAAGAAAAAAAAAAAAAAAAGCTTAACCGATTCGGATGGATTTGTTCAAAAATGGGCGCACTTTTAAATCCAGTAATGGCAGCTCAAACTCTTCGGCAACCGTTGTTGCTTTTCAAGGAATCGGAACCCGATTGAGACGAAGCCAAAGCCGTGATCGTTCTGGTGAGCGAGAAAATTCCAATACAACATCTTCGATGACAGATTTGGAAATCTCCAACCTCACTAACAACCACCATCAACGATTAAATTTTAACAATGGATACGATTCATATTTACAAAGTCAAAATAGTGGTGGAACTTTGGAACGATCTTCGAAAAGAATGCCTCAAAGTTTTGTTCCATCATCGGAGGCAAATTATTTCAATCGAATTAGTCAAACAAACAACACAGCAAACAACAATACGAATGCAATGATTTACGGCGGTTTGAACGGAGCAAATCGAAACTGGCCAAAAAACGGTTCTTCATCGACCTTGTATGAAGAATCACGGCTTTGGGCCACCACTCATCAATATGAAGAGCCACAATTTTTATTGGAACAAAACTACCGAACACGTAAAGATTCGTATGGAAAGTTCTCTACTAGTCAACGACAACAACAAAGATCTTTGTTGGAAGCTGAGCTACTTCAACAACAACAACAACAACCATCCCATCAAAATACGTATTTGATTTCGGAGAAAAATCTATTGACCAGTATCAATCATCATTCATCAACTGAAAACAATGGTAGAAATCAGAGACCAAACACAACCGTGATACCTCCTAGCAAACTTTTCGCCAAAACTTTGTCTTCCTCACGTGAGTGCTTCTCTCTAAGCAAACAGAAAAAAATTACTAAAAAATTTGTTTTATTTTTGTTTTTTGTTTTTTAATATTAAAATATTGAAAACAAATAGATTTTTCAATAAGATAAGGAAAAAACATTGAGTTTGAGAAACTGTGTGGAGCTGTGTGTGGATGGAACAAGTGTTTTTGAGTTTTTTTTTCCTCTCTTGTTTTGTTACATTTGATTTGTTGTTGTTGTTGTTGTTTTTTTTTCGATTCTCTATTGACCTTTATAAATATGAACGTAATCATCTGGTGCAATCAAAACAGTGGGCAAAGAATCGGTATTATCTTTATCGGTATTCCGGTTAGATTTTCTACCACCAACACTTTGATTCGATCTTGTTTTGTTTAAGCTGGAGCTCGAATGAGCTCCCTTAAAAATATGCACATAATCTTTTGGCGCTATCAGAATGGTTGGTCCAGATTGTGAGTTGATTTGATCGTAGTTTACCTGTTGGTTAGTTGTATGTTGGTGTTGTTGTCTGGTCGATTGATCATTATAACATTTGGTCAATGAGGTTGTCATCGAAGGTCTTTTATTGCTTTTCAGATTTAAATCACGTTTCATATTTTGGTAGATAGTTGCTCGATTGCTTTCATTTGATTTCAATGAAATTGGTTTTTGTCGCACTCCACAATTAGGGCAGGTTCTCCGCCTGGAATGTCGTTTAGTTTTTCTTTTTTTGCTTTTGTTGTGGTGTTTTCTTGATTTTCTTGATTCATTACTTGTTGTGGTTCCCGAGTTTCGAGTTTTATTACTCTGACTACTATGACCACAATTCAATGACACCGAATCTCGGGTCCTCTCTTGACCTTTCTTATAGATATGTATATAATCGCTTGGTGCAATCAAATACGTTTGCCCGGCTTCCAAATACTTTGGATCTTGGGTTTTGTTTGTAAAGAAATTTTTGTTGTTCATTGGATTTTGGTGTAAATTTGTGTAGGTATTTCTTGATTTTTTCCAACCAAACAAAACAAACAACAAAAATTTAAAACAACTCAAAACTAGTACAAAAATATTCTATTTAAATAGTGAGAAAAATTTAAATTTAAACAAAACAAAAATTTAATTTAATTAATTGAAAATTATTTATTAAATTAAATAATAAATAATAAACGTGATTAGGAGTTTTTTTTCAATATTTATCTGCTCATTTTTTCGACAACCAACTTGTGAACTTTCAACTTGTGATTCCAATTTGAATGTAGCTTTTGACTCTCTCGTTTGATTTACCTCTCAAACTGTTTTCGGGTCCTATTCAAAGAAACAAACAAAAAAAAAATTGAAAAATTTATGAATAAAATTTCATTTTTTTACCTAAATAATATGGAAAAATAATTATAAATAAATAGCAATAAATCTCACTTTTTAAAGTTTTTTTTCTTCTATTTGATTGTGAACTTGATTTGGATTTACTTTTCTCACTGGAACCTTTGCTTTTCTCACTGGAGCTTTTGCTCTTCTCACTGGAACTTTTGCTTTTCTGACTGGAGCTTTTGCTCTTCTCACTGGAACCTTTGCTTTTCTCACTGGAGCTTTTGCTCTTCTCACTGGAACCTTTGCTTTTCTCACTGGAGCTTTTGCTCTTCTCACTGGAACCTTTGCTTTTCTCACTAGAACTTTTGCTTTTCTCACTGGAGCTTTTAATCTTTTTGCTGCTTAAAGGTTTTCTTAAATTTTTAGATTTTCCTTTATAATTTACTACGGCATGTGGATCTAATTGTTCAGATTTATGTTTATCAAAAATATGAGCAAAATCGGATGGAGCATTCTTTGGACGAACATTTTCGCCTTGTTCCATTAGTTTGTTTTTGGTCGTCGTCGTCGTTGTTGTTGTGAATGTTATTAATCGAAGAACCGATTGTAATTTTTCGAAGGTTCTTTGGCTAAACTAAGTCATTTAAATACAAACAAAATTTCGAGTTTTAGAAATTCGATTTGAATTGAGTTCTCGCTCTGAAACTAAGCCAAAAAAAGCGTAGGATTCTTTTTCCGAAAAAAATTAGAAGAAAATGTTAACGATTG
Source organism: Octodonta nipae (assembly GCA_034190945.1). Classification (NCBI taxonomy): domain Eukaryota; kingdom Metazoa; phylum Arthropoda; class Insecta; order Coleoptera; family Chrysomelidae; genus Octodonta; species Octodonta nipae. The sequence goes on along the minus strand of JAVLUE010000303.1, from coordinate 74,336 downwards.
AAATTTCTCAATGTTCAATTCAACAGATGATTCGAACCTCTGCTTTTTCTGGAAACTCATGCAACAGGATTCGAATGAGAAATCACTTGAGAAATGAATATTCTAAATAAACGTTTTTTTTCATTTATTTATTTATTTAGAAATGTTGATGATCTCAAAGCTCGTTAAAAAAAAATTAATATTATAAAACAAAGTTGCGGGATTTTAAATGCCAAAAAAGAAACGTTTGATAGGGTCGACTGGTTTTCTGACTATTTCTTTGGTTACCACAACTTTGCCAATTCCATCAACTAGGAGAAAAACATTTTAAAATATTTTCAAAAAAAAATTTTCAATTACTTCTTCTTTGACCTTTTTTTGGTGGTTTTTTTGGCAAACTACTTGCACCACTTGAACTGTTTGAGCTTTTTGAGCTGCTATTTTTTGGTATTTTAGAGCTTTTACTTTTTGAGCTGTGTTTCGATTTACTTTTAGATTGACTTTTTGACGATTTACTTTTCGAAGATTTACTTTTTGACAAACTACTTGAGCCTTTATTACTCGAGCTTTTATTGCTCGAGCTACCACTAGAGCCTTTATTGCTCGAGCTACCACTAGAGTCTTTTTGCTCGAGCTACCACTAGAGTCTTTTTTGCTCGAGCTACCACTTGAGCCACTGTTTGAACCCGAACTACCGCTTGATGCACCGGATGAATCAGAATTATTGCTTGAGCTCTTGCTTAAGCCACTACTGCCTGAACTACCATTTGACTGACTGTTTGAACCAGAGCTACCGCTTGAGCCACTGTTGCCTGAACTACCGCTCGAGCTTCCACTTCCAGAACCACTGCTTGAACCTGAATTACCGCTTGAGCTACCACTTCCGGAACCACTGCTCGAGCTCGAACTACTGCCCGAGCTACCGCTTGAGCCACTACTGCCTGAGCTGCCGCTCGAGCTTCCACTTCCGGAACCACTGCTTGAACCTGAATTACCGCTCGAGCTACCACTACCTGAACCGCTGCTTGAGCCGCTGCCAGAGCTTCCATCCGAAGGATTTTGTACTGGACTCATTGAAATTTTACGAAAAAATTTACATTCGAATAATTTTACGATTTTCTGAGCTTTTTCAAATAAGATTCAACAATTTGTTTAGGTTTCAAAAAAAAACTCAACAATTGAAATAAAAAATTTAATCAAACTACTTTTAAATTTTTTATTAAATTACTCAAAAAAAACAAACATGCTGTTCAAACTTCAAACATATTGATATTTGGAACAAAAATCCTGCCTTGTTAAACAAACAAGCAAACATGATGTTAGTTTAAATTTTCCATGTAAAATCAACCTTGTTTTAAACCTAAAAATTCTCACCCTAAAAAAAAAAATTCATTTTGAACAAAATTTGAACCTAAATAGCTTAGATACTAGAAACAGTAGAAAACAGAATAGAGAAAACGGTTCCAAATTTGAAAACTTCTCCTGGAAACATTTTCTTTTCAAGTTTTTTCTTGTTATCTCGATTTTAATTTTATTGCATACAAAAGGCAAACACTCGCTCACTGCACAGATTGTTTCCAACATAAAAACTAAAGAAAACACTGACAATTTTCTTAAAATACTAGGAACTAGGACAAGAACAAAGAAAAAAAACTTCTCAAAATGTCTCAAAAAATAGACGATTCTCTTGAATTTCTTATTTTGGTTGTGGCGGCGTTTTGGTGCTTTTTCGAAGAGATGGGTTTCGAGCTTGTATTCAGTTTCTTTTCTTTCTTTTTTTTGTTATGCTTGATAAAGCATCAATTTAATTTTGCATTGTCTTGGTATTGTTGTTGTTATATCTATTTGAAACAATTTTCTTTTATTATGCATCGTTTTCATCATTCTCTCGATCTCTCTTTCTCTCTTTATCATCATCTTCTTTTTTTCTATTTGTTTTGTTTCATATGTCTCCCATCTCTCTCACACACACACACACACACACACAAGCCCAACACACACATTCGATTCTTTAAGAGAAAAAAAAACATTTATCAAGAATATGTACTGGTTTTCATATTGTTTGATATGTGTTGGAGCTTGGTTGTGTTGTGTCAATTGTTATTTGAGAAAAGCGATGCTACTGTCTTAGGAGAACAAAAACTGAATGATTCAAATTTGATTGAGACACACACACACACACACAGACAGAAAGAGACACTCAAATTTCTTTTTCCTTCTTCTTCATCATCATTACTATTAATTAAATGAATTGTAACAATTTTTTCTCCTCCTTTTCTTGGCACAAACATCTTGAATGATTTGAGAATGAAATAGAGATACTTTACTCTTCGATCCATAAGTTTTTTTAGTATTTATTTTTCTTACAATTTCAGCATAGATAGTTTTTTTGTTTCTAACAAAATTAAAATATCATCTCATGACACAAGAGATTATGAAAACGATATTTAATATAAATTTTAACAATGTTCTCATCACAGAAAGTTATTGAATTTTTTTTTTCCTTTTTGAAAAATAAATTTGAAACATTGAAAAATAGAAACACTATAAATTGGAAACAATATATTTTTTTTGGCAATAACTTGAATCTGACAATTCGAAATGAATTGAAAGGGCAAGTCAACGAACAAACAAAAAACACTCAATATTTAAACTCTTCTCAATATTTTGAGAAGCAAAAAAAAAAAATGCAAACTTTCAAAAAAATGAAACAGATTTTTTTTTTGTTATTCAATTTCTATAAGAAAAAAAAATTGAAATTTATTATTTGAATTTTTTTTTTTTTTTCTCAATTCGAGAACAGATAACAAACCAGCAACACTGGATGAAGCATCATTGATTCTATGTGGAAAAAATTCCATCAAACATCAACCACCATCCACATTATCCACATTGTTGACCAATGGATCGAAAGATGACCAACGAATGGTGTGCCTAAATCAACAATCATCAATCGAACATGGTATCATCGGTTCATCGATGGCTCTCCATCATCATCATCATCATCATGACGAACCAATTGATCGGTAAGTTTGTTTTTTTTTTCAAAACAAAAAACTCTCAATGAAACTCTCGAGAGTTTCATACTAAAAGTTTCTCGATCAATTGGTTTGGGTAAACCTCTTTAAAAAAAATTTCAATCTTTTCGAGTAGCGGCCATAGACTTTGATTTAAAACATAAATTTAGATTGAAATAAAATTTAATAATAGAAAAAACAAAGATTTTTTTTCTGTTGCTGTGTAATTTATAATTAATATCCAACAATAGTTAAAACAGAGAGAAAACAAAATACAATTGTTCAACGCGATTCGAATCAATCATAAAAACTAGTTTTACCGTGCTTTGAAAAACAAAAAAGCTTAAAAGTTTTTTTTTTTAATGAACGAAAGAACAGAAGATTTATTTCTTTCAGTTTTTTTTTCAATGTTCTGTCCGAATGTTGGTTATTATTTTGTTATGTACTTTGTAATTTGATGATCGGGGTCGCGTATTTGTTCATTGGAATTGTGTTCGGTTCGGGTTCGTTTCTATATTTTATTTAATTTCTTTTCTCTCTCTCTTTCTATTGCACACATTCTGGTTTAGCGTTTTTCGAAGCTCAAATTGGTTCAACTTTTTTCTGGTTCTGTTTTTTTTTCACTGTATTCGATACCAAAATGATTAAAAATAATAATAAGTGATAATTTCTAAAAAGCCTGTAATGGGTTTCTCTGGATCGACCGACCAACCGACCGAACAACGCTCTGGTCTGTTACAACGGACTGACGCCGGTGGTCTTTTATTTCGGTTATTTGGTGTAGCGGAGAAAACAATTGAAATTGATAAACATTAAGGTCTAGCAAATATCTGAGGTGTGTTTTTCCCGGGTGTTATGTTTTCCACACACACACACACACACACACACACACACACTCTTCAATTCCTCAATAATATCATTATTGCTGTTCTTCTAAATTTAATAATAAGAAGAAAGAAAAAAAAACACCAAACACACAACTAAAAATAAAACCGATGATGATGATGAAACAAAAGAATTAAACGGAAATTGAATCATTGGTTTTTTCTTTCTTCAAAAGATTTCTAATGAAACAGTTTTTTTCTTTTAGTAGATTTGTAAATTGATGTCGCAAAAACTATCTTAGTGACCCAAGTCATATTGTATTCTTTGAACAATTTCCGAAATTCTTTGTTTCAAACCAATTTTATTAGGAAAAAAAAAAACCCATATTGGTTGGGCAAATGATTGACAAAATGGCTAGGCTTGTTGTTGGTGTTATTGTTTTTGGTTTTTTTACAGAAAAAAAATTGAATCAATCTTGTTCGAGGATTATCAACTATGTGAGACACTAAGTTGGATCACACTAGATTGGATTTTTCTGGATCAAAAGGAAATTCTTATCAAAAGAAAAAAACTAATTATTTACACAATGTTTTTAGAAATGGTTTCGATTAGATTTTTTGGTTCTTAGACGGATTTTTTTTTTTTTGTCAATTTAAATAAACCTAAAAAATTTGTCATATTTAAACTGAATTAATATGAAAAAAATATTAAATAAAAAAATAGAAAATTCTAAAAGATCGTAAAATTTCTAGGCAAAAATGCCCAGACAAATTCAATTTTAGGCTACTGTTTTGGGTTTGAATCTTTCTGAAAAAATGTTTGTCCCATTAATTTGATGTCAGCGTATACGTGTAAAAAAGTCTCTTGATAATTTTGCTTTATTGTGTGTGTTGTTTGCTGTGTGTGCGATGATTGCTTGCAATCAACTATGGTCAGCATTTTTATTTTATTTCATTTTATTCGTTTCTACCAATTCGTATCCTACGAATAGCAGAGGGTCAAATTAAAAAGACAAAGAAATCCTATGGGATAGGATAGGGATATTTTTTCCAGGCTAAAAAAAAAAACTTTGAACAGTTTACAAATTCTTTTTTGGGAGCTCATTTCATTTGTACCGTAAGTTTGGAGCTGTTTTTTTTTCTGAAAAATATTCATCATTTTGTATTTTGGTTTGATTCATGTTGTTTAGATTGTTTTCAATTGTTTTTCTAGAGTTCTTCACGTAAATGGCCTTTTTCTTCTCGTAAAAATGAAATGATAGTAATTCTGTTTCAATGTAAAATGTTTAAAGGAAATTCTTAGGCTCTTGTTTCAAGAGGAGATAGAGTATGAAAAAAAAACTTATTTAAACTCTTTAAATTTTTAAACTGCTTAATGATAATGTTGTCATTACTGTTGTTTGAGACTCCTTGATGAACCTCTAGAGTTTTTTTTTGTTGTTGTTGTTTTGAAACGGTTTGCCAAAAAAAAAAAAAAAAGTACCAAAACTTTGGATTAATTAACAGTAGTGTGTTTGTTTGTTTGTCTATTTGTTCTTTCATTCGTTCGTTTGTGTATCTTTCAACAGTTTACACTTGACTGATTCAAACAAACAAAAAGTTCCATCAGTGTTTCATTCATTTTTTTTTTCATATTATATGGTGTGTTATATGGTTTGTTTTTTTCCTAAAAAAAAAAAATGCACGGTCCATTTGTTGTCGTAAAACAAAACACCAAGACACATACCAAACACACCATCAAAACAACAATCACTGCTCAATGATGATGTAAAAAAAATTCGTTTCAACACTTCAATTTCAACTTTTTTCAACAAAATTTCTGTTTGTTTGGTTGGTGAAGAGGAAAAAAAAAAAAGAAAGAGCTAAACACGTTCTTGAATATCCGGCTGATTCTTTTTTCCATTTTCTCATGTTTACTCTATATTCCCGAATGTTTTCATGTTCCCGAATATGTTTTTTTTCCCAAGTTTTCTTTGTATGTTGGTTGGTTTTGGTTTGACCATGTTTGACCAAGTACAACAACCAAAGCTTGGGTTTTTTTTTTTCTTTCAGTTTCTCTGATAGATTTTCTCTGTTATCGATGCTGTTAATGATGATGATGATTCATTTGATGGAAACTTTTCATGATTATTCCGTAGAATAGTTTTTCAAGTCGATTCACTTTCAAGATTGTTTTAAAAAAAGTTTCGCTACTACTGTGGTTTCTCTTGATTCCCCATCAACAAACAACACAAAGTTTAAGAGCAATAAAAACTTGAAAACTTTCTTGCTGAATTTTGGTTTTTTTTTTCTTAATTATTCTTCTGACAATCTAATCCTTCTTCTTCTTCATTTTCTAGTTTCTTGATGTTGGAGTTTTTTTTATGGATTTTTTTTTAGCTCTGTTTAACTCTTGGTGTGTGACTATCACACCTTAATATCAATTATTAAATTTATTTGTTTCATTTAATAGTATAATGTGTCACCGTTTCTCAATTGCTTAAACCAAAAAGCAAAAAACTTTTAGTCATACTCGAAAACAATGGAATTATTTTGCTCTCAAATGCTAGTCATGTCCCAGCGTTTGACTGGAAAGAAAAAAGTTTTTTTTTTCTTCTATCTCTGTCGACCGCCGTTGTTGTTGTTGATTCACCATGATTCGTCTTGATGGTAATGTTTTGATAATCACCTGATTACACCTTTAGGGTGAACCACCTTTATTGTTAAAAGAAAATACAATCTATATATTTTATATATTTTTTTTCTAATTATTTGATTGCATTTGTTTTATTATACTTTTGAAATAATAGAAAGAAAAAAAAATTATAAATTTTCAGAATGTAGCTGTTTTCTTCTTCTTGATTCGTGATGATGAATCTATTTAGAAGAATAACCAAGAGAAACCTTTCTATAGTTTCATTTCGTTTTATTCTCTTGAATTTGAAAATGATTTTTTTTTTTACCCAGAAAATCCAACTCTAAGCTCATAGAAATCTATATACCAAATGAATGAAAAAAAAAATTTTATATGCAAACGGTGTTGTCCAGCAAACCAACAAAAAAAAAGGTGGTTCAGGTAGAAAACAAAATAAAAAACATTTCACGCATTCGATTTCATTTTGGTGAAAAAGCAGAAACTATTAGGTTGGAAAACCATATTATTAATTATCATGTGTGTGTTTGTGTGTGTGTGTGGAGCAAGTATGTTATTTCATAATTAATTTATGGTAGTTTATTGATATTTATTACAATGGCGACAAGATTTTCTAGTAAAAAAAAAACAAATCAAATATATCAAAGAATGGAAGACAGACAAAACTCACCAAAACTATCATTGAGTTTAGGTTCTTTCTGCTTCTCTCAATACTTTCTTCAAGTTTAAAAAAACCCAACACACACATAAAAATGAACAAGCAGAATAATAATTTCGAACCGTTTTCCCATTCGATTCAAATCGACAAGTTTCTAATTTATACGACGATTTTCATATATGACAGAAAGAAAAAAAAAATTTCTGATCCCTCTAGGTTCTATCGATTTCCAATAGTTTTCTTTCTGTTTTTGGAATAAAATAAACAGCACAATAAAAAATTTTGTGAAATTAATTAGTATTTTGTGTCATTTTTGGTTCAGTTCTTCTTATTTAGTTTTATTTTGATATAAAAAAACTTTTTTTCTTGGTAAAACAAATCCATTCATCATGTTTATTGATGTTGTTTCTAAATAGAGGATACATATCATTAATAAATCTATTTATATAATTTTGGAACTTACAGTATGAGCTTTGTCAATGATCACCACCATCAGGAAAACGTCAATCATCATGACGATGTTGGTGGTACTGCTGTTGATTCTAATGATGACGCCGAAGAAGAAGATGATGAAGGTGTTGATGGTGAAAACAGTGGTTGTGGTGGTGGTGTTGGTGGTGAAACGGAAAACGAAATGAATCATTTGACGTTGAATTCAATTCGAAAACAACATGGCGCCCATCAAAATATGATTGAATCTGATGGATCACCTGCCTACAGCAGCACAGTAATGATGCATACATATGCAAATCCATTCCAAAATTGTGGTTCAACATATTCGGAAGACACCACCGGTCCAATAATACCAGAAATGAGATCTTCACAGGTAAATTTTATAAGAAAAAAAATTTTTTGAACAAAAACTAATTTGTTGTTTTTTTTGTGTTGTTTTTCAGTTATTGAAAAATACTTTGTCGGGTTCGGGACCACCTCCCAGTCTTCAATCAAACAGCGATCGTAATTTGATTTCATATTTAACTGAACGTTTATTGTCACAATGTTCTCGGACGTGTTCGGTGACAGCCGATCAAAAATCGACGTCCGATTTGGTTGTAGAACAGCATCGATGTTCGTGGCGTGTGTCAACACTAACATTGATAGTTTTGGTTTTGATATTGCTCATCATTATTATCTTTCTCAGTGGTAGGTTTTTTCTTTTCTTTTCTTTCAATTAATGATGATATGGTTGTCGATAATGTTGATCACCATCATCATCATTATCAATCATAATCAATCATATTTTTATTTTTTTTTTCTGTCTTGAAATATTTCAATTTGCGTCAACTTTCTTTTTTTCCATTTTCTAATTTGTTTTGTATCATTTTTTTCTCAAAAAAAAAAACAAGCAATGAAAGGCGCCATATTTGACACAAATGCCAGTTCAAAATTTGATAACATTAACAACCATCATAATAATAATCCTTCAAAAGTGCCCTGCGTGGTGGTTGAAGATCTGGATTCGACTTCCACCTCTCATCTTTCATTGTTCGATTCACATCGATCTTCACAGTTCGATGCACACAATAGCTTAGAACGAAGTAGTAAGTTTTGTTATTATTAATTTTTTTTTTTACAAAGAACATTTTTCTCACTGTTTTTGTTTTTGTTTTTTTATCATCATCATCAGAATCTCCTTCATCTTCCAACATCAATAATAACAATAATGTGTTGTTGCCAGAGAAACAACAATGTCCCTTGTATTTTTCTCGTGATCCTTCCCAGTACAAAGAACTTATTATCACTGATTTGAATCAATTGAGACACTTGATGCCAGTTTCACTTCGCCTGCAACCATTCAGCTCTTGGCTACTTTGGTTCACACAGCCAGAGCCATTGGCGTTTGTTAGCTTTCAATTTTATTCACCATCTCGAATTCGTTTGGCATTGTTAGCAAAAAAAGATGAACCACCATCGTTGACCATGAACCAAGTGTTTCATGTGATAAGTGAAGATGCGACAACAGATTCGAATAATAACTTGGCCAATACAAATAATAATAACTACCACCATTTTTCCAAAAACATGAAAAGAGATTCACAGGTTTGTGCTAAAAAAAAAAACAAATTTTTTTTTTTAAATTTACGAAATTAAATAGCTTACCATGTTACAACATACTTACAAATTCGATCAAGGAACTTGGTATTTGGCCATCGTCAACGACCATGAACATTTTTTACCAGTAGTAGCCAACATTTCTGTCATGTTTAATCGGACGGCTGAAATCTGTCCGAATCGTTGCAATCAGCACGGTCATTGTCATTTGGGAAAATGCCAATGCTTTCCCGGATACACCGGCTACGATTGTTCCGAAAGTAAAAATGACCTAATTTTATATTTTAATGATCATTAATTTTGAAAATAATAAATTAAAAAAAAACAGACTCATGTCCAGTATTTTGCAATGGTAACGGGCAATTTATTCAGGGTAGCTGTCGGTGTCATGCCGGATGGAAAGGCCGTGAATGCTCGATCCGATTTGATGAATGTGAAATTTCCGATTGTCACGGAAATGGAATTTGCATCAAAGGAAACTGCCAATGCCAACCAGGGTTCAAAGGCGAACATTGTGAAACTAGTATGTGAAACAAACAAAAAAAATATGAAACAGAATTAAATCCAAGTTTTTTTTTTTTAAATAAATCTCTTTTTAATGAAATCTATTTTTTTTATCTCTACCTCGAACAATTAAAGTTGATTGTCTAGATCCTGAATGTTCTGGTCATGGTGTGTGTACTAGTGGTGGGCAATGTTTATGTAAAACAGGCTGGACTGGTACCAATTGCACCGAGCCCGATATTAAATTGCACAAATTCTTTCCGAACTGCTCTAATAATGGTAATTTATCCTGAAAACATAACAGATTATTATTATTTTATATCCCTGAAAGATACATAAAATATTTGTGCTGTTAGTTGGTGAGAAAGTTGTATTTATTATGAAATTTATTTTTTTTTCCATACTCTTGAAACTGAAATTAGAATGAATATTCATTTGAATTTTCTGTTTTGTTTTTGTTTTTCACGATAGCAAATAATTAAATAACTAATTATTTAAATGCGTGTCTAAAAAAAAAAAAATTTTTTCTAATCCTAAAAATTCAGGTGTTTTTGATTTTGAAAATGGCCGCTGTATTTGTCAAAAACATTTTGTTGGTGTCGATTGTTCAAAATTCAGTTGTCCCTTGGATTGTGGTTCGCATGGCATTTGCCAAAATGGGAGATGTAATTGCCACCAAGGATGGTTTGGAGCCGATTGCCAATACCAACAATGTCATTCTCGTTGCCTTGAACACGGAAAATGTATCAATGGTTCATGTGTTTGTCAGGATGGTTGGATGGGCAAACATTGCACTTTAGGTCAGAGAATATCAAGTTTACAATGAAAAGAAAATAATTGAACTTACCATCAATTTATCTTATTCGATAATTTTTCAGATGGCTGTCCGAATTTGTGTTCGAAACATGGACTTTGTACACAAACAATCAACAACGGCAACAGTGATAATCCGTTTGGTGAAGATTTCGATTCTCGAACATGGAAATGTCAATGCGATGATGGTTGGACCGGGTACGATTGTTCCGCTCCACAGGAAACCAATTGTAACGATGAAATAGACAACGACAACGGTAATTTAAAAATAAAAAATTCTATTTTTAAAGATAAAATAATTTATTTTATGTTGTTATTTTTATTTGTCATCAATAATCTTCCATGTAATATAAATGTAATATAATGAAACAATTAATCAAACGCCGTTTTGCTTGTATTCGCTTTCATGAACGCCTGACGCCCGCAGATGGTTTGGTCGATTGTGCCGATAGCGAATGCTGCCGCCACGAGCAATGGTAAGTTTATTAAGTGTTGATCGATATCGATTTCAAGCCAAAGCGAAAACTTTTTTTCTAATGTCTATGATGAAAACTATGATTAAATGATACAATGACGATGATCGGGCACATATGTTGTCCACCATTCAAAGAACAAAACAAAAAAAAAAAAAATCGGAAAACTTGAACACAGTTCACGATCAATTTACTCGTTTCATTTTGCACTTGGTGATGTGTTGGGGTTTTTGATTATGCGTTTCTGTTTGAATATCGTACTCTATTTACACACAATTAATCAACTTTCTTTTTTTTCAATACAGCGACCATCAATCATTGATGTGTATAACATCACCGAATCCTCTGGACATATTGCATAAAAAACAATCTCCAACATCGGCATTATCGTTTTTTCAACGGGTCCTGTTCTTGATCGATGAAGGAAGTGTTCAAAGTTATGCCCAAAAAGATGTTTACTCGCCAAAGTATGTTTTTTTATTTTTTTTCACAAACAAAAGTTGTTGGATCAATTTTCATCTATATTTTTTAGACGTGCTGCAGTCATTCGAGGCCATGTTGTTAGCAGTGAAATGAACGGTTTGATTGGTATACGTGTCAGCGTAGCCAATGATCCGCAATTCGGTTTCACATTGACCAGATCCGATGGATGGTGAGTTTATCACTTGGTTTTTTTTTATCGAAGTCTTTAGTCTGTTTTTCATCTTCATCATTGTTTTAATTTGTTTTTATCGATAGGTTTGACATTCTAGTGAATGGTGGTGGAATAGTGACATTGCAATTTCAACGAAATCCATTTCATTCGATTAAAAAATCAATTTATGTGGCGTGGAATGACATTACTGTTATACAGAATCCGATTGTGATGCGTTTGGTGCCACCAATCACGACCAATCAAAATGATCCATATTATGGTCGTGTAGAATCTTCGAGCTTGTTTCCTTTCAGTAGTAACAACCGAGCTTCTTTTATTTATCAAAATTTATTTCTGCTTTCTGGTAAATCGATTTTTTTATATTTTTTTGAATCAAAATAATAAAGTTGTAATGATTTGTTTTTTTTGCTTTCTACAAAAAGATTTCGGAGAAATTAATTGGTTGAGATGGATGAATCGACGTTCACCTTCCTGGACCAATAGGTCTGAAACAGATAAATGTTTGGAACACGAAAAATATGAACAAATTCGACCAATAATTGTTCATGACCAGCCTTCTGACAATATTTTTACAGCCAATTTCTCAAACCACCAAAATGTTATCTGTGATTTAAATAGCTGTGTTATAGTTGAAAATCAAGTATGAATCAGAAAAAATTAATCACAAGTTTTTCAATTAATTTTTAAACTTTGTCTAAAAGGTTGTTTATGAACGATTTCGTTTGGGCACTAGTCATTTATATGCTATTCATCAAAGCTCTTCGGCCCAATCTTATCATTCGACTTTGAATCTCGAACTGACATCTTCAAAAATTTCTAAATTTTTACGATATGTTTTGTTACGAATTTTGATCGAAGGCAATGTTTTTGAAAAGGTTTTCGAAGCCGATCTAAATTTACGATATAAATTTTCTTGGAACAAACAAAACATCTACAAGCAAAAAGTTATGGATATTCCACTGTTAAAGGTATAAACTGAATAAAAAGTTTATAGAAACAAAATTTATGTCAAATTTATTTCGATTAAATCAAGTTTACGTCGGATACTTTTACTACGACTGTCCTTACGTCATATGGCATGCGTTCAGCACAAAACTGAGAGCTAACGATTTAGAAATATCAGAGATCGGTCAATGGAATCTGGAAATTCATCATCGATACAACACGCACAATGGCGTGCTTCAACGTGGAGATGGGACTGTCATCAATTTTCAAGACAATTCTGTTTCTAAACTTTTACCAGTAATTGAATTGATTGCGGGCTCTGCGGCGCAACCTCGTGCCTACACTTGTACCAATCCATCAGAACCGTGCAACACCGATGTTTCAATGACAAAATTTTTCTCAATTGTTTCTTTGGCCACTTCACCCGATGGTGGAATATTTGTAGGAGATGCCAATTTGATAAGAAAAATAACGCCAGATGGTCGTATTTATACGGTTTACAAATTTAAAACGTTTTCTAATCGTCCATCGTTTGAATATCATATTGCTTTCAATTCAATCGATCAATACCTGTACATTTCTGATCCCAATCGTTTCCAAATTCTCAAAGTTCAAATGTTAGTTTTTAATTATAAAAAATAATATTTAAACTTCTTTTAAAAAAAATTCAGATTAGACAAATACGAGAATGATCATGATTCAATGATGCCCGAAGCTGAAATTTCAGTTGGAAATGGAGAACAATGTTTTATGAATGATAAGCTAAACTGTGGTGATGGCAAACCTGGATCAGAGGTCAAACTTATTTATCCAAAAAGTTTAGCGTTTGGCATTGATGGATCGCTTTTTTTTGTTGATGGCCATGTGATACGTGTTTTAGACACCAACGGTAATGTTAGAAAATTAGTAGGCTTATGGCGCAAACGTCAATGGAAGCCATTGTCTTGTAATTCAAGTTATCCTGCCAGTGATGTAAGTTTTGATATTCTAAAACATTTTTTAATCACTATAGTTTTTACAGATTAAACTTCATTGGCCCATCAGCTTATCCGTCAATCCTATTGACGGGCTTTTGTATTTTATCGATAACCATGTGCTATATAAATTAAATCAAAACTTGCGTGTTTCAATCGTAGCGGGGTCACCAACATTCTGTTCAGATGATCCGATAGCAAATCATCCATCAACAACTACAACCCGACCCAAAGAATGTCATCAAATGAACGTGAAAACGTTATTTTTGTGCGATCAAGAATTGCTGTTTGGAAGCATTACTTTTGCTCCTAATGGATTAGCTTATTTGACTGATATCAGCGGAAAGTCAGAAAATCGTATTTTTACTTTAGACCATGACGGTTCGATTCGACATGTCGCTGGATCTAGAAACAATATTCAACGATTTAAAGAAGATTGTCCAGTCGAACGTTGCTCTGATATAGGCGGTCATAATTGTACTTGTATAATTGAAGATTTACATCCTTATCAGCAACAAACAAAAATCAAGCCCAGAATTGGGATTAATGTTCGATTGTCATTAATAAGTGCCATTACAGTGACTGGTGATGGGACAGTTTACTTGGCCGACGAAACTTCATTGCGATTGTTTGCTTTGAAATCGTATGTACCAAAAGTTGATGACCAATTGGAAATAAAAATCATTTCGCCAAACACTGATGAAATGTACGTGTTTAACAAACATGGACAGCATATGAGCACAAGAAGTATAATCACTGGGAAAAATTTGTTTCTCTTCGATTACAGTCAAGATAATGGTTTTGGTAAACTTTCAGAAATAACGGATTTTTCTGGACATAAAATAACTTTTTATCGAGAGCGAGGCACTCATCTTAATCGGATTGTAGCGTCAGCATCTGAACAGCAGCAACAGTTTGATTTACAAGTTGTTTGTTGGTAAATCTGGTTTATTAGAGCAAGTTTTCACTAGCAATCAAAGTCTAAGTTTCACTTATCATGACAATAGTTTGATTCGTTCAAAACACGATTCTAGTACTGATGAAACGTTTTTCTATCTGTATGACACCTATGGTCGTTTATTACGTTACATTCAACCAAGCGGTATCTTTATTGAACTTCATTCTTTGAATAAAAATTCATCACATGGAATGATTCAAGCTGTAGAGACCGAAGTTTTTGATCAAAAAGAATTTCGAAATTATATGCAGCAAAGTTTTCTCACTAAACAACTTGAAATATATTCAAAAATTGATGATTCAACAGTTTTCGGGTTTGAACCAAAAATTGGTCTATCATTTGATCTTCGTTTATCATCGTTTTCTGATATGTTCATTTCGATCAACGATTCTTTCAACACCAACGTTCAATTGAGCAGCAAAGAAAGTCAACTAGCTTTAGATATGCTTCCCATTCAAGCTAGATTGTTTCCGTTGGTTTCAAGTTTAAAAATTCAACAAACTTTGAGTAATCGAGATCAAATAAACTCATTCAAATTAGATTTTGATTATGCTCTTAAAATTAAATCATCGGTGATTGATGCTGTGGAAAAATTGGTTTTCATTAATGATAGTCTCGTTTTAAAAATTGAATATGATTGGAATGCCAATAGAGAAATTTATTACAATCTAACAAAGCGACCTATTTTGTTCGTTCAATACGATAAGTACGGTCGCCCTATTCAATGGATACCGAATGTTCGTGATCAATGGACTGCTCTCAGCTTGACTTATGATAAACATGATCAAATTGAAAGTTGGCAAATTGTTGGAGGTCATTCTGAGGCAACACAATATACGCGCGATATAATTGGTCGACTAGTTGAAGTTCGTCAAAGTGCGGAAGCACATTATCGATATACGTATTCGTCAATTATCGAAAATCTTAATCAAAACAATCCATTTTCGCAACTTCCTTCTTCGGTAACATTAAAAAGTGGTCACAAATACTCGTTTGAGATGAACAAAGTAGGCCGAATCAAAGCAATCATTTCACCGAAAGGTGGCAAACATGAGCTTTTTATAAAAATTGCTTTCGGTTCTTACAAATGGTCGTATTGTCCACCAAGAACAGATCTTTTTGATTCAACTATTTTTTCATCAGCTTCCAACATTCATTGTTATTCAATTTATTTTGATGAACGGCATCGTGCTTTAATGGCGACATTGCCATATGATTCTGGTAAAATTGTTTATCATCATGAGACACAATCTACTTTAGTTAAAAGTATGGTTAAAGATTTTTATAAACTCAACAACAACGAAGATAATTTATTGGTGGACAAAATTATTTACGGGCAAGGTGTTGTCGAGCGATGGTACGATCGTCGAACAAATCGTACATTGAAAGGTTTATGGCTGAATGGTGAGATGGAGTTTGGTGTCCAATACAAACATACACGTACAACTGGCTTAATCAAACATCAATCCTATTGGTTTTCAAGTGGCCACGACAATCAACTATCATCATTTTCTTCATTTGTTTTCACTTACCGTTATGATAATTTGTTCCGGTTGAAATCGATTCAAGCTAAGCTCAATTCTATCACTTTACCAGGACATGAATTTGGTTATAATCAAAAGGGAAAAATTGAAACAACTGGAAGTTTCCGATATTTCGAGCGTGGTCACAATGAGACTTTAATAGGCGATGGCATTGCTTTGTTTGTTCGTCGATATCATTATTTTTATCGCATCAAACCAAATCGTTTGATTCGTCATTGTAGTCTTACGGTGGCTGACAAAGAAGTCTATCGTGTTGATTATTCGTACAACACTCACGGTTTTATGATACAATCAAAGACACTCATGTGGCATTTAGGCTCTAACAAAATGCGAATTCAAAACTTTACTTATGACCCTGATGGTCAGTTGGTCGAGATGCAAGGACGGGAACATTGGCGTTTTGTTTACGATTCGAATGGAAATTTGATAACATTTCTTTACATGGGAAATCGTGTTGATATTGAATACGATAGTGCAGATCGAATAAAAAATTTTGGCAAGGGAACTGGACAACCAAGCGGCTCAACAGTGACAACCAGCTCGACACCTTACGTCACTGATTTGAGAGGTTTTGTTGTTCAACGAGGGGACGAGCTTCTATCTTACAATACATTGGGTCAACTTTTATCGGTGAAATCAGATCGATACGAAGTCAATTACGCTTATGATTATCATGGTAGATTGGTGTTACGTCGTGATCATTTGAAGAATGTTACTCAATATTTTTATGGAAATCCAATGAAACCAAATTTAGTAACGTACATGTTCAACAATGCGAATGGTCAAATACTGAGTTTGGTGTATGATGATATCGATGATTCTCTTGTTATGATCAAACTGAACAATGATAATTTTTATGTTGTTTGTGATCAATCAAAGAGTCCATTTTTAGTGTTTGATCATCGAGGTCAATTGATCAAAGAGATACAACGCAGTCCATTCGGGCATGTGTTGTTTGATTCAAATCCCAATTTCTACTTTCCTGTCGACTTTCATGGTGGTATTTCCGATCCATTAACAAATTTAGTTTATTTGGTTGATTCGAGTCGTGTTTATGATACTTTAACGGGACGTTGGTTGACGCCTAACATCGAATCAATACTGCAAAAGAATTTTTTCAAATCTCCACGATCAATTCATTTATATCAGTTTCAAATGAATAATCGATCAACTTGAGACATCATACAGATGATATCGAGATAATATCTTCTTGTCAAGCAAAGTCGATTCTAAATGAGCAAACTTTTTCCTTGGTCACGGAAGATATAATCTCAGATCTAATATCGAATTTTCCGCAGCTTAATCTTCTGTGGAATAGATTCTTCTTATCGACAACTTTAACACCAGCAATGATGAATGAAAAATTTTCACCGATTAATTCAGTAAAATCTTCGACTTTTTCGACCTTACACTCGATCATTGAAAAAGTTCAAAAGTTTTCGACGTTTCAAGCATCACCATATTCTAAAGTGAGTCCTCAATGAAGTTTTTATCATAAAAATTTTATTTTTGTTTTCTATTGTAGCTTACTGTCAACGATTGGACTTGTGAAACATCAATGTGGTCAATGGTGTCTAGTCAAAATTTTCTATCTGATAAAAATATCGTGTTTAGTCGACTCCCAAACACCGACCAACTATTGATGCATGTCGCTAAAATAGATTCCTCTTCAGCAGACTCTTTTTCATTAGTTGAGACTTTATCGATATTGATGAATGGCTCGCATCTTATCAACATCCATTTGACGATGGCTGGACAAGATCATTATTTTTTGGTCAACGATGACGTTCTTGAACCTTCGAAAATGTCAAAGTTTAAAATGTTTCAAAGTAGGCTAAATTTAACGGTTCAAGAAGTTGATGAAGAAAAGAATGGCGCTGAAAAAAAATCAGTAAGACTTGTTTTGTTTTTTGAAATTTTTGATGACTTTCTTTTATTTTTTTAAAAGGTGTTGGAAGTACGCATCTTCCTTCCAGAAAGTATTATAAATATTCGATTCGGGAGTGATATATCTCGAGAACGTGAACGTATCTTACATTTAGCGAGACGATATGCCATCACTCATCGTCTATTACACGAACGCTTGTGGCTAATTCAAATCAAAAACAGTGGCAAAGCTTTCGGAAGTGTTGGAAACAAATGGAATGAACAAGAGAAGCAATATATTCAGTCTTTTGATGTCAGAAAATACAAAAACGAAAAATGGTTAGAATCAGATAAAATTCCGTTCATTAAAACCGATCATTACCATCATTATACCTCAAGTTTATTGGTTGAAGATCCCAGTAATGTGATATTAGCTAGTAGAACTACCTCCCAAAACAAGGGACACTGATTCAATTGAATTTTCAATAAAACGGCTCATTTTGACTATAGTGAACACACCAAAAAATTAACTTTAAATTGATGAAATTAAAGTTTTCTAAAAAAAATATGGTTGAATGAAAAAAAAAATCTTTAGGAAACGATATTGATTGAATTGGCTATTATAGTTTGGATTCAAAACTCAAAAAAAAGAATTCTCAAACCAAAAGTGAAACAATTGTTGATTTATTATATTTTTGAATTTGTTGTATCTTATTAAAAATAAATTGTAATTTTTCTTTAAATAAAAACTTTTTCTAAATTTTGAAAATAAACTAATTTGAGTCTATTTTTAAAAATTTTAAATTTTCAGTGAAATCCTTAAAAAAAATCCAAAAACTTTTAAACAAATAGTGAGTTTTAACGCCATCTAGGAAAAAATAAATACAACAAAGTTACATGTGATCAATAAAATTCAATTTAGGTTCGGGATTTTTCTTTTGTTCATTATATTTTGTGTGGATCATCGTTCATGAAATATCATGTTGGATAGAATTTTTGGGTATCGTTCATCCTCATCAGCACCAAATGTAGATTGCTTCGAGTGTCGAATGGTTGGGGGTGGGGGTTTGACAGCTTTGGGAGTCTACATCATTTATTATTCATTCAAACGACGTAAAGTGCCAAATACCAGTAATATAACGGTGTTTGCCTCGTCGTTTGTCGGTTCGGTGGTGACCACTCTGGGTTTGTTGCGAGTTTTAGGCTTGAATGAGCTTCCACAACCTACATTAGTTGAAACAAATTCTTCAAAAATTAGTCGAGATTCCGAGTTATTAAAAGAATGATTCTTTTTTTTAATAGCCATTTATTCTCTGTATAATTTTTTTCTATTATCAAATAATTAAAAATCTTGTCAAAACCTCATATTTTTCAATTAAACGATCATTTTAAATTCTTTTCTATCAACCATACTTTTTGAAATTGATTTAAAAAATCATTTCAAATAATCAACCATCATCATCAAGTAATTCAAATCAATTTTATTTTAATTAGTTTGAGCAAAAAATTTTTTCAGTTTTTTCGTTCATCAATATAAATTTGGTCAAATTCTGGATTTTGAAAAAAAACAATCTTGATAAAATGGATTAAAAATCAATAGCTTGTCAAATTAAAATGACATGAAGAATAGTGTGTGGGTTTATGTGGGTGTGTGAGAGTTTCCACAGCCCTTTCAGGGTTATATCACAAATTTTTTTTAATCGAACGAATATTATTTTTCATTAACTTGTTTCGTTTTTCAATCAGATTCCATCTGAATATTATTATCGCCTGAATTTCTATTGCTGCTGTTGTTGGTGGTGACCACGGCAGCAGTGTTTGATGATAAACTGTCTTGAGTAGTGGTGTTAATGTTTTCGCTAGAGACTGACGAACGTAAAGATTGTGAAGATGTTGTCGAATGATGAGGAGTGTTGATATTTGCTGCATGATGTTGACTTACAGCTGGACCAACAATCGATTGCGCAAAAATATTCGACGATGGAGACGAAAAATGATGTGCGCTAGCTGTGCATTGGCTGTGACAATGCTACTATTAGCAAACAGATTGGTATACGAACCAATAGAAGCCAAAAAAGAATGGCCACATTTAGGGCAGCAAACCGTTTTATGTCGACTGATTGGGCTTATTGGTCGCGGCATTAAATGTTCATGACTGATTGGCGATGAAATTGTCAATGGAGTCGGTGGAGGAGCTTTAGTGGATGATGTCGGTGAAGACATGGCAACATTCATAGGTACTGGCGATGAAAGAGTTCGTTGCCGAACACCACCAATTGATCCACAAGTAGCTGGAGGAGGAGGATTCATACCGTCATTCGATGTATTTCGATCGTCAAATTCAATTTCAAGCGATGATTCTGACTCACTATAAAAACAATTATTTTTAAACAACAAAAAAGGCAAAAACAAACCTTAAATGACGGCTGAGACGTTCGCGCCTTTCGATTTCCATTTGCAACTTTCGCCGCAAACGGATGTTTTGCTCACGTTGTTCGCGCTCGTCTTTTTCAAGCAAAGTCATACGCTCATTATGCTCTCGCTCGGCTACTTGAAGCCGATTTCGTAGTTTGACCACTTCACTTCGAAGTGATTTCACATGAGACGATAACTGAGCCGGATCATTCGAAATAAAACCACTTCCATTGCGATCATTCACTAAGCAATTGACCGCATTAGAATTTGATCGAGTAGATGGCAAAACAAGCGGAGCTGCAGATGGTGGTATCGAGTTGTTGAAATTATTAAAAGCTGCACTAGTACTGGCCATTGGACTCATAGGTTGTGGACCTGGAGATTGGGCGGGAGTCATCGATGCTGAATTCGATATATCATCTAAATGAAAAGACCCTAATCAAACAAATTTTTTATTATGAAATGTACAAATACTTAATGAACAACCACTGGCTGCGCTTAAAGTTTCAAGTTTTTCGTGTAAATCACGTTTCTCGTTTTCTAGCTTGTCCATTCGTTTCCAAAGTTTATTTACCAAAGCTTCCTGTTCTTGCTCCAACGTGTTTTCCAACTCGATTTTCTCTCGACGCAATTGTTCCAAATTACTTTGCTTTCTTAATGTCTCATTTTCGAGTTTTTCAATTTTTCTCATTAGCTTGTTTACTAATGCCTCTTGTTCTTGTTCAAGTGTATGTTCCAGTTGAACCTTAAAGAGAAATATTGTTTTTTCAATTTTAAAATTTATTTCAGAACAAACCTTTTCAGCTCGAAGTTGATTTAATTTACGAGAAAGATCATTGGTCAAGCATTCTTCCTCATGCTCGTAATTCAAAGCTAAAGTTTCCTTTTCTTTTTTCAATGTTTGAATGCGTTTTAGAAGAGTATTCGATATAAATTCTTCTTCTTGTTCGGCTTTAGCTTGAATCGATACTGATGCTAGTCTCAAAGATTTATTCTCTTCAAGCAAGCTTTTGATCCTCAATTTCAATGTGTCAATTTCGATTTTCAGAACACGATTCTCTTGTTCTAACCGATCTAACGATAAATTGGCGATTGATGGTGAAGCGACCGGCAATGGAGGTGATGGTGTCATAAAAGATGATGAACGACTAGCTATCGGTGATGTTAACATTGATGATGACGAGACTCCGTCCATTTGGCCTTCTGACGAATCAGCCATCAGCTAAATTCGTTTAAAATAAATGAATAAAATCGAATTAATTTTTTTTTTGCCAACGATTTATAAAAAAATGTTGAAGCACAGTATTAAAACCAGTGAAACTTAAATTCCATCAATTAGAATCTATTAATACAATCTATTAATTCAACACAAATGTAGAATTATTGTTATATCAACCAATATAGATTTGGAAGAGTGAATATTCAAGTAAAAGTAAAATATAATAAAACAAAAAACAAAACACATTAGTTAAATAATCAGTTTAAAAACAAAACAAACCAGAAAATTGAATTCCAGAAATTGAACTTCTTGTTATTGAATTTCAAACCAATCAATCAATCAAATTTCAAACCAACAAAGAAAAAAAACTTGAACAAGTTCTCAAATTCGTTGATATTTGATTTCTCCTCTATGAAACATTTTTTTTGTTTGACATGAAAAAATAAATGTTTTTCTGGTTGGTTAGTTGGCTGTTTTGTTTGTTGGGGGTTGAATGAAATTTTTTTTTCCAATGTTTTAATTTTGCTCAAAAGCGTGCCATGTTGTTATTGTCTTGTACATTACATCTCTATCTATCTTTTTCTCTCCCTCTCTATAACACCAACACGCAGACAGGCTTGGTTTTCTTTCTTTGGTGTATACACCAATAGGAAGGAAAAAAAAACGGTCACGTCAGCTTTGAACATGACCCGAAAAGTTTTAAAAATTATAATTTTTTTCAAATTTTCAACAAATAATGAAATCCAAATAAGAATCAAAAGAACTTTAAAAAATTGAGTTTTTAAATTGTATCGTGAATTAATTATTTATACATTGTCAAATAACTTAACGCTGAAAAACAGAGAACGTTCAACAGATTTAAATAAATAAATTTAATAAAATAATCTAGAAATAACAATAAAATAAAGCTGTCTAACCAACAAATTGATATTTAAAAAGCAAAACAAAAAAAATTTCACTTGGACGTTTCACTGTCCAAGCAAAAATTGTTATTGATCAAATAGGCACGTTTCACAAAAGCTTGCATTGTTTTTTTTGTCAGCTCCTCAAAAAACAAATATGACAGATTGGAATGAATTTTTGAATAGAATTCAAATTCCAGTTTAAACAAGATCATTGTCTTATAATCGTCGATCGTTTCGAATTTCCACTCTGAATCAAGATTTTTCAATATAGAACTATTGTCAACTCGGGCTGAAATTCGATTCGGCTCATCCAACGAAACAATTGAAGTGTAACTTTCATTGACAAAACTTGAAATACCGACAGTCAATTCTGCTTTCAACCGATTTGGAGATCGTTGTATCACAGTAGATTTTATACAATTCGGAAGAAATTTTTCATATTCATCAACATCGGCAACAACGCGATAAATCAGTATTTTAGGTAATCTACAAAAACAGCGAATTAACCTGGATTATGATACAAATGAAACATACTTGACAATTTTTTGATCGATAAATGTAGTTTTCTCAGTCGACAATGAAGTTTTTGAAAAGGAAAATCAAAAAACCTTCTTCTCTGATAAAATGATGATAATGGTTGCTTTTCTAGAAGTGAATTTTCAATGATAGACAATAAAACACTTCGCTAAAGAATTTCTCGATATTTGCATGGCTTTTCTTTCTTTATTTTTGCCGAAACGATGATTTTTTTTCAAAATATTTAAAAATTAATTTAAAGTTTCATAATTATTTACTATTATCCATTTTATTTTATTTGATGAAAATAACAACAATTGAAAAACAAAAACAAATTTTTAATGAAATACAGTTACAGCGTATAAACATGGTTTCTGAAGAGGATTGTCCTTGAAAAAAAAACTCAAATAATAACCGCCAAGTTTTTTCGCTTTTAAAATCTTGAATTATAAGCAATTTTTTTTTGAAAAAAAAATGATCATCATCTCTCTAGTTTCTCATTCTCTATTTTAATAATAGTAATGAATTATGACGACAATAAATTAAAGAAACATTGAAGAACATTACTATAAACGTTATATCATATATATTCAATATATAAAATATATGATTTCTCAATTTTTACGTTCGATCTAAAAAAAAAAAAACAAATTTCGTTTTGAAACAGGAGAAAAAAACTAACCTCCAATCCATTTAAAGTAAATTATTTGATATTGTGTTTGTTTTTGTCAATCAAACACAAATAATAAATAATAATGCTGAAATAATTTGAATTTCATGTTTGTGTAAAACTGAAAATTTAGTTTTGGAACTGTTGGTTTGTTTAAAAATATAAATCAAAGAATTAAACTTATTGATAATGAAATTTGACGACAAAAATAAATTTTTTTTTTTTTGAAACAAAAAAAGAGAAAAAACAAAATCGTTATTGCGTGTATTAGTTTTTTTTGTGTTGTTGTCGTTTTACAGAGCGCCAACAAGCTTTTGTAGACCTTCGGTGGTCATCGATTTGGGTCGTTCGAGTGGTAAGCCCAGACCACGGTCCCAAACTAATGAAGCCATAACGCCGAGTGCTCGAGAAACACCAAATAATACAGTGTAGTATTGCATTTCTTTAAGACCATAATACTAATGACAAAAAACAAATCAATTTCAATTCGAAAAATTGTTCAAGACTCACTTGAAGCAAAACTCCCGAATGAGCATCAACATTGGGCCATGGATTCTTGACTTTTCCCAATTCAAGCAAAATTGGAGGAACAACTTTGTAGATTTGAGCGACTAATTTGAACAATGAATCGTTGGGCAAGTGTTTGAGGGCAAACTCTCGTTGACAAGTGTAACGTGGATCAGTCTTTCTCAAGACTGCATGACCATAACCAGGAACAACCTTTTGAAAGAAAATGATTTTTAATCTCAATTTCGAAACTATCCATGTAATTTTACCTGGCCACTTTTCAGTGTTTTCCAAACAAAATCGGATAGCTGCTTATCAGTGACTTCACCTCCAAGTTCTTTTTGAAGCTTGGTCAACCAAACTAATACCTCTTGATTGGCGAGACCGTGCAAAGGTCCAGCCAAGCCATTCATACCTGCAGCAAATGAGAGATAAGGGTCAGACAACGCTGAACCGACTAAATGAACAGTATGAGCACTGACGTTTCCGCCTTCATGGTCACTATTAGAAAAGAGAAAATTTTTATAAAATGATAAATTCAACTCGAATACCTGTGAATGGTGAGGTAAAGACGCATTAGCTCAGTAAATGCTGGATCCTTAAACCCAAGCATTTGAGTGAAATTTGCTGACCAATCTTTGTTAGGATCGATGGCGCCAATCGAAGATCCATCTTTGTAAAGATTACGATAAATAGTGGCCGCAATGGTGGGTAATTTGGCAATTAAACGAATCGCGTCTTCATAAACGTACTCCCAATAAGTTGTTTTGTTGACACCATCGTTATAAGCTTTAGCATACAATGATTCTGTATTGCAAGCTGTAATGGCGGCACTAAATTGTGACATTGGATGAAGATTTGAAGGAAAGTTGTTTAACATTGTGACAACATGAGATGGAAGATCGGCGTGCGAGGCGAATAGTTTCGATAATGTTTCCACTTGTTTTTGATTAGGAATATCACCAGTCAACAGAAGCCAATAAAGACCTTCGGGCAATGGTTCATCTCCACCCTTAATTTTGGGTAAACGTTGACGAATCTCGGGTATTGAAAAACCACGAAATGAAATACCATTATCAGGATCAAGATGTGAGGTTTCGGTAACAAGTGCCTTCATACCACGCATACCACCATAAACTTGATCGACGGCGATCTCGCCAATAACCTTAGCACCATACGCTGAACGAAACTCTTTGACACGTTTTTGGTGTTCAACAATTTTTTGCGCCATGATTCCTTTGAGATCAGTGCTTTCTGATGGGTTTTGAATGAATCTCGCCGAAGCATAGTTGATAGCCGCAGCGGATAAGCCAGAACCATTGGCTGAGAAAAAACGCCGACAAAGAAGTGAAGACTAGAAGAGTGAAATTTGAGTTTTAAAAAAATATTTAAAAATAACCTTACCATTTTTTTTTTATTAACAAAAGAAGAAAATTTAAACAGCAACAAAAACTTCAAAAAATATCCACAAAGCAAGAAAATAAACAATCTAAAACATTTAAATTACATTATTTTAATTAAAATTTAAAAAAATTAGATTGTTAAATTTTTAATGAAATACGAATTACTTGATTGATTATTACAGAAAAGAATAGATTTCTTCTATTTTTAAATAATTTGGTTTTTTGATGATTGTTGAATTAAAGAAGAAAAGAGAAAAAAGTTTCGAATTTCATAGAAGCAACAATAGATACAAATAATCAAGTGATGACGTTCACTACGATCAGTAGCCTAATGGGTTAACAAATTTTTCGAATTTTTTTTTCTCCCACTTGTCCAACAATTATGAACGGTGAGGATGAGAAGCGAGATGCTATCGATTGTTGAGGAATCAAAGAGATGTGCTATGTTTTCCTCTTATTCAGTTGAATGAATGGGAGAAAAAAAAATAGTTTAACCAAAATTTGTCCGCTAAAAAGCCGAAAAACACAGAAAAAGGAAATCTTCCGAAAGACAGAAAAGGACAAACACACATTTACACACATAAAAAAAAACACACTGAAATTAAATGCAATGGCATTGGCAACCTCAAACATAGAAGTGGCGGCAGTAGGTTGAAAAATTACAAACACCAATACAATTTTTTGTTTCTAAAGACCAACCACCACTACCGTCACATCAAACACGGCTGCCACTTTCTATTTCGATTTTTTTTGCCTCTTCTTTCTTTCTGAGAAAGAAATTTTTTGAAACCAAAAGCCGGTTTCAAAGCTTCATCTACCTTGAACTTTTGCTTTTTAACATTACAATTAATTCATTGATTCAAAATTTTTCTATTTTCAAAACTAAAATGTATTTAAATTGATTGATTAGATTCATTGATTGATTGATTGATTGATTGATTTTTCGATCGATAGGTTATCATTCTCACAACAGAGAATGTATGACGTTTTTTTACGTAATTGTTAACATTAGACAACCAATACCGTTATTTATATATTTTTCTTGATTGTGGTAATATTGAATTAATGAATGATAAGAATGTATGCCAAACACCAGTAGTTTAGTATTGGTTTAAGTAGTTTATTTTGTAATCAGTTGTATCGAACAATTTGATAATCATTTTGATAACGATTCGTTGTTGGTTTTATTCATCCGGCAACTATTTTCGTTCATCGATAACCAATCGATCGAAAAAAAAAAAATTGAACCAGACAATTTTTTTTATCACAGTTTTAGAACAGGTTTGTTGTTGGAAACATCAAATTTATATCATTTATTATCATCCGGATTTTAAAATCTTTTTTTTTACAGATAAAAATAGTTATCACCTGAGAAACAATGTAATCGAAATTGGTGAAGTGCAAAACCAAAGTTTTTTTTGTTCTGTTTGCCAAGTTAAAATTTTTCTTTAAACTGATTTACTGATTGAAAAGATTTATAATCATTTTGTCAAATCACAATCGAATTCTTTAACAAACTTGATATCCTTTTACTTTGACTTTGGATTGTGGTGAAAATACATTGTACTGCATTTATATTTTTTCATTTAATGATTTGGCATAATTTTTTCTACCTCATCTTGTTCGAATTTCTTCATATACTATAAAGTCAAATATGAAAAAAACTTTTTATCTTCAACTTTTTTAGCTTTAAATTTTATGGCTTTATTTCAAAAAAAAACTGACTCGGTTAATACTTTTTCTCGAATTCATCAAGCAAGGAAACTACCCGACTATTTTTAAAAACTCAATAATAGAATAGAAAATGCCGACTGTAGTTGGATATCAAATTAGAAAAAGTACATTTTCGGATTATTGTAGAAAAAAAACTGAACATTTATCTTTCATTATATAAAAATTTTATAATGCGACAATTCCAGTTGCATTATCATGACAAGAAAACCGAAAGAACGAACAATCTCTTGTTACTATGTTTAGGTTTTTCTTTTCTTTGTCGAAGTATTATTAATGATGATAATAGTGATAAAATTTGAGTCTCCTTAGTATTATGTTTGTTTGATATGATCAAAGCACATTGTGAACTTTATTTCATGATTAGAAATACACGATGTTGTTATATGAATTAGAAATTATAGAAAACACATTCTGATGTCATTTTAATAAAAAGTACTTTGCGCTTGTTTATTTTTTCCACAGAGACTTTCTCTGTTATTTATTTTTTTGGCTTTATTCGAACTAAATTTAGCTGATCTCAATGACAAAAAAATGTCAAAGTTCGTTGTGTTTTTGAATGCTTAACATTAACAGAAAAAAAAATTTGATCTTGGCG
Organism: Octodonta nipae; assembly: GCA_034190945.1. Taxonomy (NCBI): domain Eukaryota; kingdom Metazoa; phylum Arthropoda; class Insecta; order Coleoptera; family Chrysomelidae; genus Octodonta; species Octodonta nipae. The sequence continues at coordinate 46,478 of JAVLUE010000303.1, read as the reverse complement.
GTTAAATTTTGTTCAATGCTTTCAGTTTTTTTTTTGCTGAGTTTTCAAACTTATATCAAAGTGTTTTTTTTTCTAGTTTTAAAAAGAATTCAAAATTTTCTCAAACAATTAATTTAATAATAAGAAAAATAAATTAAAAATTATAATTTTGATATCAATATGATCAAGCTGCCAAGAAAAATTTTACAATATCACATGCATGAATAATATAATTTGCTTATTTTTATCAAAGAAAGAGAATATTCCATATATCAAAAGTATTTATTGTTTTTTTGAGAATTTCCAATTAACATTCAATCATGAATCGTCTTTTTCAACGATAAAATCTTAGTTCACTTTCAACTGAATCGCTAAATAAATTATCGATTTCGTTGGCTTCGTTTTCGGTTTCGTTATATCCGTTGTTAAGCATTTGTTCCAATTCGTCAATGCATAAATTTTCAATCTGTCTCAAAATTTGCTGCAATTCTTTGTCGTTTTTGATTTTTTCAAAAAATTCTTCGTGACGCTTATAAAGAATGTGACGCCTATCATCACCTCCAATCGGAGATCGAGTTTTTTTCTGATGCAGTTTTCACTTTCGGATGAAAAATAAATGGTTTAAAATAAGAGAATTCCGGATCAGGCGTTCCAGTAAACCAATGACAAGATGGATGATGACTTGGATCGGTAGAAAGCATTGAAACTTGACTAGATGTTGTCGGAAATGAATCTGAACATGGACGACAAATTCCACTGGACCGATTGCGAAGAATTTTAATCATACTTTTTATGTTAAAATTTTTATCTAGAAAAATTTTAAACAAAAAAAATAACTGAGAATTTCATTGTTAACTCACCTTGAGTTGAATCATTCATTAATTTTTGACCAGCTTCAAATCGATTCCGATCGTCTCTCGATTCATCAACAAATGTTTTGGCGAAATTGAAAGGTTCAGTACCATCCCAAAAACCCTTCGCCTTAGCAACCTCTTTCAACTGATCGCTCATTAAATCAATTTTTGTTTCGATACTGAGGCAATTTGAAATATTACGATAAGGTGTATCGACTTTTTCTGCAGCCCATTCATTTCCAACAGTTTCCAAAACCCAAGCTTCTTTAGAATCAGCCAGAAGAAAGCCATTATGATAAAAAAAATTTTTATCTTCAAACGAACATGGACCTCCTTGACCATACTGCTTCAATAGGTTTGTGATCAAATCCAAAGCTTGCCGCGCTGAATTGGCACGTTCCAAGCCCAATCTCACCAAATCCATTCCCAACAATCGTGGTTCAGAATCCTTTTCATTAATTAATTTATTCCATATGGCTTCGTTGCCAATGCATAAACCATGTTCGTTGGCACCCATTTCTGCGCCCCACATCCAACAAGGTTTACTCAGAATGATGGCATTGGTTTCAGAAACAGAATCAACTTCGATATAAGTACACTAAATTTTTATAAAAATTAAATAAAATACCAATCTCAAAATGAAAAAAAAAACTTTTTGTTTGGAACCGGTTTCCGATTGTTGTCTTCCAAAGAAAACAATCTCTTGTATTTCGCCTTTTGGTCGATCAGAATTCTTGCCAATATCATTGTTTGATTGGTGGTAGCTGATGGCAAAACCACAATGTATCGCATGAAGTCATCCTTTTATTTTGAAAAATGTCTTTTTCTCAATTGAAACCTATTGTGGTAAAAAGATAAAATTCCAACGATCGGACCCGAAACACGTCACATGAGAAAAAAATTTTTAAAATTACAGAAATTACCTAAGTTTTGAGATTTAAAAAAAAAATTCTTTCTCGCCAACCAGATTATTGATTCTTAAACACAACGACAGAAAAAGAATTTTCACAGGTAGAAAAGGTGTTTTTAAGGTGTGCTAAAAACAAAAAAAAACTATTCAAGCGTAATACCACCACATCGAAAAGGTAAAGGCAAAACAAAAGAATCAGACTTGTCAAACTGGATCTATTTTTTTCTGCTGGGCGTTCAGACGTGTCTTTCTTCTTGTTCTCGTCTGTTTTGTTCTAGTGTATTTGTTTCTTCAAATGTCTAATATTGAATACACAACAAGAATTGAGACAATTCGGAGAAAAATTACTTTAAAAAAATGTCTAGTTGACGCCGTCTTCATTTTTAAATTATCGACTCAAAATTCATAATTAACCAGACTATCCACATATTGAAAGAAACATTATTCATCATAAATATTGATGAAGCAACAATAAAACAATCATTGAAGGTACAAATTCAAACAGATTTATCAATAATACAAGTCCAAAAAGTTTTTAAACTGGTTCATTATTTTTCAACATCAATTTGTTTCAATTCAGATTATATTTTCGATATATGATATTATTTTTTATTGAATCAAATCATTGAGGTTTTTAAAATGATGTTGGGTAGGAAATTTATTTAAGCTTTCGAAACATTTTCAAAGCAATTATTTAAAATAATAAAAAAAACAACTCAATTGACTCCAATGGATACTGAATGAAACACGAAATCAGCAGCAACAACAGCTTTCTAACAAAAACTTTCCAAGACGCATGCGTGAGTTTTAAAGCGCGTTAATGGAATTTATAACCAATTAAAAAAATCCAATTACGTAAATCGGTCTTATTCGAAGTTTTCAAATTTATTTTCTAAATAAATAAAAACCATTAAATAAAAGCTCGATTTAGTTTTACTTTCTTTCTGTTTGAGCAAATAGGGTCAAAATGGGCTCAACACCTTCAGTTTCATTAACAACACCTCACATAGATTTATATTCAAACTTGACCAGAACGCATAGACATTTTAAAAAAACAACAAAAATTGTAGAGCCAATAATCGAGAGCATAACCAATAATTTGACTACTAATAATCCAACTTTTGAGCCAAGTATTTTCGCAACGACATCCATAGATAAAAATCCGACAGAGTGTCATCGATGTGAAAAGGATCAAGTTCTAATAACCGGATTGATTGCATTAAGTTTTGGTTTATTCTTGGTAGTGGTGGTACTTTTTTTGTTAATCGTTTTTTTTGCATGTCTTGTTCGAAACAATCAAAATCAAATTTTTCTAAATCAAGATATTGAAAAAAGAAAACACAAACGAATAATTTATTTTAAAACCAAAAGTGAAAGGACGGAAAAATCAACCAAAACTAAAGCTAAAAAAATTAGAAAACCAAAAAATACGCTGCAAAATAATGTACCAATGATACAAGGCGTCAATCAAAATGTGAATCTTATGGCCGACTCTTGTAAATCGGTGTTGTCAAACTCTATCGTTAATAATAATAATAATAATGTTACGGCAAAATCTACAACAAAAAAATCCATAAAGAGCAAACGATCAAGATTTCATTCAGCTTCAAACAAAAAATCTTCAGCTAAAAGCACACGAACCCAAAAAAACAGATCAATCAAATCGAGTTCTCATCGGAATCATAAAAGTGGCAGCGTTGAAATAAATTCTCAAACAAATAAAATTAACTAAATTTTAAAATTTTTGTCTGATTGATAAAATCTCAAAGAACCAAAATAATTAAATTTTTTTTTTTGTATTTGAAATTACTGTAAATAATTAATTTTATCATCAATTTTTCATTAAGCGGTATATCATTCAAATTGAGCAACTTGTATTAAAAGAATTGAATAAAAAAATTTAATTGAATTAACACTGAAAAACTTTAAAATTCGATTTTTTCAAATATAAATTGCCCGATACTTTTGAGTATTTAGAATGATTAGTCATCTCCTAGAGAAACAACTACCGCCCTAAGAAAAATAGTCATGGGAGATGATGAAAGAAGAGAAAAAAAAGACCGTAAGAAAAAAAAGAAGAAAGTCAAAAAGCGAGAGAAAAAAGAAGACGAAGACGAGGATAAGAAAAATAGTGCTGGAGAAGAAAACGAAAATGATGAAATATCTGATGCCAAGTCTTCAGCGAATAAATTTGTTCAAGACAAAGATCAAGGCATTCAAGTCAAAGTCAAAAAAAAGTTTTCAGACGATGGCGAAGAAGACGATGATGATAATGAAAAAATGCTCGAACGAATCAAGCAACATCTCAAAAAAGTTTACTTCAAAATGAATAATCGAGAATTTGTAGGACCAATCGATATTGAACAATTGCAAAAAGCGGTTTTGGAAAACAAAAAGAAGAAACCAAAAACAAAAAGTATCGCCGAAGGTGACGATGATGAAGAAGAAGACGAGGAAAAAAATGACCAAGAAGATAGTGACAATAAAAAACGAAAAAAAAAAGAAAAAAAAGAAGAAACGATCTAAGAAATAGAAATTTTTTAATTATGAGAAGAAAAACAATTTTTTTAAATTAAAATTGAAATCTTTCTTCAAAAAATATCACAGAATAATTTTTAATTACTCTATTTTCTGAGTTATTTAGCCTTTTTTAGACAAACTATACTTTTTTAACAATACAATTTTTTTCTCATTTTTACATGCAAAATTACGAAATGACAAGTTTTTTATATTGAAGTATTTAAATATTTAGTTTTTTTTAATCAGATTTGAAAGCTGTTGTTTAGAAAAGCTTTGCATCTTAAATTCAAGTGGCTTTTATAATTCAGAAAATAGAGTATTAAAAAAAATGTTTTCAAAAAAAAAAAGAAAGAATAAAATAAAAACTAAATTATACCAGCTTGTCTGGCTAAAAACCTAAACCTAGAATCAGAATCGTTCAACAATTGAGTTGGTGGACCGTATTCTATTACTCGACCATCATCCAATACTATGATTTGATCTGAATCCATGATTGTCGGTAAACGATGAGCCACCATGAGAATAAGACAATCAGAAAACTCTCGACGTATAGTTTGTTGAATTAATTGATCTGTAGCGTAATCAACATTTGCAGTGGCTTCATCAAGAATGATAAACCGATTCTTCATTAACATAATTCGTGCTAAACAAATCAATTGCTTTTGGCCCAAACTCATTCGTTGTGTATCGACATTTATTATTTCTTCAAGTTGATTTTCGAAAGCTTCAATCGTTTCACGAAGTTTTACTTTTTCTAAAACATTCCACAATTCTTGATCACTAAACTTGTTTTCATTATCAAACAAATTAAGGTTTTCTCGTACAGAGCCATTGAATATGACCGGATATTGTGGTATGACTGAAATTCGACGACGCAGTGAGGTCAATGAGCAAGATTTGATATCATGGTCGTTAATTGTGATCAAACCTTGATAAGGAACAAAACGAAGCAACGAGTTAACTAGCGTTGATTTACCGGCACCACTTCGACCGCAAATTCCTATTTTTTGACCACAAACAAAATGTAAGTTGACATTTTTTAAAACAAAAGAATTAATAGAGCTTTTTTCATCGCTAAAATTAACAGAAAGATTTTTGACATCAATGGTTTGTAGTTGAGTAGTGAGGCGTTTTGAAAATTCATTCAAACAATTTTCTTTTGGTTCTTCACTCGGTAAATTTTCAAATTGAGCGAGATTCAGAAATGACGAAATCCACATATCAGAATCAGAAGCTCTTTTACAAGCCCACTGAGCGATTCCAATTAAATTAAACATTGAGCTAAGACAGAGACCCACTAATCGACTATCGACTGAACAACTTGTTAGTAATATTAAAACAATGATCACATAAAAAAAAGAAAAAAAATCAATAGTCAAACAGAAAAATCTTGAAGCAGCGTTCTGCAAGAAAACAATAGCAGAATGGTCATCGAGCAAATCGTTGAAACGTTTAAGATAAATTGAAGTGACACGATAAGCTCGAATAGTACTTAATCGCTCAATGTTGAGTTTACATGATTGAAAATCGAATTACGGGCTATAATTCAAACAATTTTAAAAATTTTAAAAGTTTGACCAGAAAAGATTCACCTTGAGATTCAAACTGACGAACTATTTGCGATGGTTTCGAATAAACTTGCATCACCCAAATCAGTAAAAAGAGATAGAATATAGTTAAAACCACCATATACGAACTTAACAATAAAATTACAACCACAATAGAGAAGAGCTGAAAAAAAGCCTAGAAACCAAACATTAAGATCAAAAAATTAAAGCATAGTAGAAAAAAACTTGCCAAATTTAATTCAAATAAAACAGCAGGCAACGTTTCGTCCAAAATACTGATGTCTCGAGCAAAATGACCAAGTAGTTTTCCAGTTGTAAAAGAATCAAAAGTTTCGATCGGAACTTTAACAATAGTGTTTATCAAATTATTGTGAACGTATTCAGAGGCCTGGTGGCAAAGCTTGTAAAAAGTGTAGGCACGAAGTATTGAAAATAAAACCATCGCAAAAATAATCAAAGTGTAAACAATCCAAAAAACAGAAACTGATATTGGGATTTTATTTTTCAAAGTTAGCCAATAATCACAAATGTAAAGTATGACTTGAGCAGAGATAGCCATACATATTACTAAACTGATTGAGCCGTTCCCGAATGATCCAGATTGTAATAACTTTGAATAATGAAACCATATGCTTCGATCTTGATTTTGATCAATTTTTTCAAGTTTTTCAAAAAAAATGTTTGAATTTGTTCTTCTCGTAATTTTTTCCTCAAATTCACTCTGGGATTCGAATTTGGTTGTATCAGAAAATTCTTTTTTTTCTCCATTTTGAAGATTGACATTGGAATGAAAAAACTCAGAAAATTTTTTATCCGATTCAATTAAAGAGTTGAAATCTCCGTAAGCAATTGATTTTCCATCTTTTAAAACTAAAACTTGATGACAACGAGACACAAACTGTAATTGATGAGTCGCAATCAAAACAATTTTATTTTTTAAAAAATTTTCGATGCATCCACGGAAAATTTGATTAGCTGTATGAGCATCTATGTTACTAAAAGGATCGTCAAGCAGATAAATATCGGCATCACTGTATAAAGCTCTGAAAAAAACAAACTTTGAATTTTTTTCGCTTATTTTTTCTGTAGAACAAACCTTGCCAGAGAAATTCGAGCTTTTTGACCTCCGCTTAACGTCAAACCATTAATACCTAGTACTGTCTCGTCATTCAAAGGATGCATTGCACGAAAATCTTTGTCAAGTAGACACAACTCCACTATTTTTCGATAACGTTTTACATCATATTTACTGCCAAATAAAATATTATCTTTGATTGAAGCGTTAGACAATAAACATCTTGACTAGCGTAAGCGATAGAGCCATTGATTTTGAAACAAGAAGCTTGGTCAACAGAAACTTCCGTTTTCAATAGAGATAAAAGAAGAGAGCTCTATAGAAAAAAAAAATTAATTTAAAAAAAAAACTTTTTTTTTACTTTTCCACTTCCAACTGGACCAATAATAGCCATAACTTGACCCGGCAAAACCGTGAAACTTAGGTTTTTTAAACAAAAAACTTTAACATCATTCGTTATTTTGAAAGAAATTTGACGATTCATATTTGAAACAAACACTCCTTTGATGTTTTCTGAATTAGTCAAAACAAAAGTATCAATTAATTTGGGTTCTTCTAAAAAATGATCAATTCGTTTGCAAGCCGAAATAATTTCAAATAATCCAGAAACTGCTTGAGGCAACGTCCAAGTGAGCGAATACCGAAGTTTTTCAAAAATTGTAATTGAAACAAAAACAGTTTCGATTTGAAAAATTGAATCATTTGGATAAAAAAAAAAATACAAGGAAAGGTAAAAAAATTATAACTCGACTAGAAACCATGGAAACGAAAGGCTGATTGCACGACCTATAATTGGTATTTCAAGTTTTGCCAATTCAATTCTGAAATGATTTTAATCAAAAACAATATAAAAATTAATTAATAATAAAAACCTTCTTAAATGATAAACTTTAGAAAGGAACCGAGTTTCCAAAGCATAAATTTTAATAGAGCGTAAACTTCGGAATATTTCTTCAAGTAAATGTAATCTATTTTCACTGAAAACAAAAGTTTTTGATCGAAGATCACCGAGATGCTTGCTAAGCTTTGAAAATATAAAAGCCAATGCAAAAAAAAGAAAAAAAGTCACAAGACATGAACAACCAATGTAATAGTATGAAATTAGCAAAAAAACGCAAGTTTGAATCGGAACAATCAATAAATAATTGGCCATCAAAGAAAATTCATCAAATCTTCGCAAATCATTGCTCATCAAATTGACGATAGCTGAAAAGTTGCTAAAATAATGTGAATCGGCTGACAAAAGTAAACATTTTCGATAGATCACTTGAGACCAAACGATCTTGACTCTCATAGAAAGGCGAAAAGCATAGAGAAGCGAAGGATGATGAGTTAAAATAACTAACAGACAACTCAAACAAAGACCGAACATCACTTTTAAACAAAGGCCAAAACTGATGGAGTTTAACGATGAATCAATGGGAAGATCTTGCTGAAAATATCTGATAATGAGACCAATCATCAGAGGTTGATAAGCTTTCATGAAACAATCTTGAATGACGAACAACAAAAACGGGAGACAAGCTTCACGTTTGAATGTTTCAATTAAGGCAAAAAGAAAAAAATTTTGTTCAATAAGCTTGAAACGCAACTTTTCGAGCCATGTAGCTTTTGAGTTGAAACCAGCTTTACAATAATTTCTCAAACTATCATAATTTCTAGAAAACCAAAATTCAAAATAATTACATAAGAAACTTTTCTTTTTTTCAAAATAAATTTTATAAAAAACCTTTGAAACTTTGCAAAAGTTTTTCAGATTCATCTTCTCTGAGGCATCGTGGTATATCTTCAAATTCTAAGGATTTGGTATCACATTTCAATTTATTTTCGAAATTTGAGGTAAAAAACAATAGTACCCAACTTGAAGAAAAAAATTTATCATTTAAAATTTAATGAAAAATCGAAAAAACTCTACCTAGACAGAAAACGATGAAAAAAACTTGATTTTTCATAACAACAAGGTCTTCTTGAAACTTTTTTAGAAACCATTTTTTTAATTCACAACTTTTTCTACAATCGATCATCAAACTTGATCCTAAGTGAACTTTATTTAAAACATTTTCATAATGGAATCGGTTCACGGCAAATATTATATTTCATTTCAAAATTATCTATTTGAAAGTTTATATTTTTATAGTAGATAAAACAAACATAAAACAAATCATAAAACGATAAAAAAAGTGAATGAAAATTAAAATAAAATCGTTTCAGATTCAAAAAAACTAGTTATCACTTGCCATCAACCCTCATAACTAAACAAATTATTTTGGCATATGTGTCTTCTTAAACTTCTAAAACTTGTTCACCAAATCATATCATTTATCAAGAGACATCATTCAAAATAAAAAAAATTTAGTGTTGAGAGAAAGAGAGGGGGCGAAAAAAAGAAAAAAATTATTCACAAATTGTTTACCTCAATGAGAATAACAGAAAAGAGAGAACAGCTCGTAGATTTTCAACCCTTATCCTGATGATAATTGACCGCTTTTTCCAAGTATTCTGTGACGTGGCACAACACCATTCCGAATCATCAAATATTCATCCTGTATCTGATGGCTCACAATCCAATCCCCTATATTATGCATAGCTTGATTTATTTTGTTTTGATTTTTATTGGTCAGATAAATTAAATTTTAAGATTCAAAGGAAAAACTATCTCAAATTAGACAAGATTGGCGCTTCAAAGAAAAAACTTGACATTTGTTTATTTTACGTTTGACGTTCATAGAGGATGTATGATTAGAATTTTTAAACTTTTTTTATTATATACGAAGAACAAAAAAAAAAAAAGATTCAAATTATTTTTAATTCATAAATTATAAATGTTGGATATAATGAGAAAAATAGATTAATTTGAATAAAAAGAATATAATAATATAATAAGATAAATTTCAAATAGAAAGTCCAAAAACAAAAAAATCAATTAAATTTTATCGAGTTGACCTTTGAGGTATCGATCGGACCACCAGCATAACTGCCACGTTTCTTTTTGGTCTTTTCACGGCGAAAATCTTTGCCTCTAGTCACTGACAATGATTGTGCAGCCTTTGCGCCCCATTTATCAAAACCTCGTTTAGATTGAAAGGAGTTATCTTTGAAATCGGGATCTAATGAATCCATAGTTTCTGGATTGATTCGACGAAACGGAGCATTCGTTTTCTTTTGGCTGTTATTCTGATTAATGAAACCATTGAAATTTGGCGATTGTCCGTTTGTCAATTTCGGTGTTCCTCCGGACAGCTTAGGACTGAAATTTTCATTTTTATTGTTTTTATTTGAAGCATTAGAAAGCTCGATTTTAGCCTTTTTAGGTTTGACTGATGGTTTATCTTCATCACTATCATCTTCAGAACTGGATTCCTTCTTTGAATTTGACATTGTAATAGAACTTTTTGAAGCCATTGGGTTTGATTTATTAAAAGGAACTTTTTTCTGCTGTAAATCATCATTATCACTCGAACTATCCTCACTACTAGATTGTTTTTTAGAAGTTTTTGAAACATTGAAGGTCGTAGAATCAGCAACCAATGGTTTTTTGATGGTTTGAACCAACTTTTTTGTTGAGTTTTTCTCATCCTCTGAACTATCACTATCATCCGAGCTTGATTCCACTTTTTGCTTCAATGCCGGTAATTTGGTGCTGGCTAAAGATACTTTTTGAGTTGATGCTGGTTTAATCGCTGAAGGAGGTTTCGATGTTGGTTTTTCATCATCCGAGCTATCATCATCAGAACTTGATTGCGGCTTTGGCTTAACTGCAGTTGGTTTTGCCAATACTGTTTTGATGGTTGGAACAGACTTTGATTTTGGTCTTTCATCCTCTGAACTATCGTCATCAGAACTTGATTCTTTTTCGATGCTGATTTATTTGATTGTGATGAATTTTTATAGAAATTGTATTGTTTGAAGTTTGTTGTTTCACTTGAATTGCCTTGGTTGGTTTTTCGTCATCTGAACTATCATCCGAACTGGATTCTGGTTTTTGCTTTGATGCCAGTGATTTGATAGCTGAAGATATCTTTTGAGTAACTATTGGTTTAATAGATGAAACTGGCTTCGAAGTGAGCTTTTCATCATCCGAACTGTCATCTGAGCTCGATTCATTTTTTGATCTTATTTTATTTGATATTGAGGAAATTTTTCCAACGTTAGTTGTTTTGTTTAAAGTCTGTTTTGCTGCCCGAGCTAATTTAAGTTTTTCTACCAGTTTCTGATCATCTGAACTATCACTATCATCAGAGCTTGATTCTTTTTGTTGTTTCAACGCGAATGATTTGATACCTCCTGTTAAACTTTGAACTATTGGTTTTATAGAAGAAATCGGTGGTTTTGATGTTGGTTCATCATCTGAACTGTCGTCAGAACTTGACTCTGGTTTAGCCTTTGCTGGAACAGACTTGGGGGTTGAAGATGTTTTTTTTGCAGTTAATTTAATATTTGAAACAGATTTCGATGGTGGCTTATCATCGCTCGAACTGTCGTCAGAACTTGACTCTGGTTTGGCTTTTGCTGGAATAGATTTGGGTGTTGAGAATACAGTTTTATTTGCAACTGATTTAACAATTGAAACAGATTTCGATGGTGGCTCATCATCGTCGGAACTATCATCAGAACTTGATTCTTGTTGCTGTTTCAACGCGGGTGCTTTAATGGCTGCCGATATTTTTTGAGAAACTCCTGGTTGAATAGAGGAAACCGATTTTGATGATGGCTCATTATCGTCCGAACTATCGTCAGAACTTGATTCAGGTTTCGGCTTTGCAGAAATAGATTTGAGTGCTGAAGATGCAGCTTTACTTGCAACTGATTTAACAATTGAAACAGATTTCGATGGTGGCTCATCATCGTCCGAACTATCGTCAGAACTTGATTCAGGCTTGAAATTTTTTGTGATTGGTTTAGGTGTTGAAGATGCAGTTTTACTTGCAACTGATTTAATAATTGAAACAGACTTTGATAGTGGCTCATCATCTTCCGAACTATCGTCAGAACTTGATTCAGGTTTTGGCTTTGCAGGAATAGATTTGAATGCTGAAGATGCAGTTTTACTTGCAACTGATTTAATAATTGAAACAGACTTTGATGGTGGCTCATCATCGTCCGAACTATCGTCAGAACTTGACTCTGGTTTAGCTTTTGCTGGAAAAGATTTCGGCGCTAGACATGCAGTTTTACTTGCAACTGATTTAACAATTGAAACAGGCTTCGATGGTGGCTCATCATCGTCCGAACTATCGTCAGAACTTGATTTCTTTTTCGAAGCTAATTTATTCAATAATGGAGTTTTGGAAACATTTGGATTAATGTTAAAAGAAGTTGATTTGGACTGCTGAGCTGATTTCAGTTTTGCTCTCAACTTTTCATCATCCGAGCAATCACTATCATCGGAACTCGATTCTTGTTTTTGCTTTGACCCCGAAAATTTACAAATTGAAGATGTTTTTTGACTAACTACTGGTTTAATTGAAGAAACTGGTTTTTTCAATTTTGCTTTATCATCGTCGGAACTATCATCGCTATCGGAACTTGATTCTTTTTTTGAAGATAATTTATTCAATGCTGAAGTTTTGGAAACATTTGGCTTGGTGTTCAACGGAGTTGATTTCAGTTTTTTTGCTGACTTCTCATCACTCGAACTATCACTATCATCGGAACTTGATTCTTGTTTTTGTTTCAACGCTGGTGATTTACCATTTAAAAACGTCTTCTGAGCAACCATTGGTTCAATAGAAGGAACTGGCTTCGATATTGTCTCATTTTCCGAACTATCATCAGAACTTGAATCTTTTTTGGAAACTTGGTTTTTACCAACAGTATTAACTTGTTGAACTTGAGATTTATTCAACATTGATTTTTTATTTATTTCATCGGAATCTTCATCACTACTATCGTCACTGCTAGAATCTTGTTTCTTAACAGCTGTTGGCTGCCTACCATCTGATTTAATATTTTTATTTGGAGTTTTTTTAAGTTTTTGAATCGAAGTAGTCAGTTGGAAATTTTTTGTTAGTTGATTCAGTTTTTCTGAACATTGAACATTTGATTTAACAGTTTCATTTGAATATTCAACACCATTGGTAAGTTTTTGTCTTTTACTAGGCTGGTTATCAAAGTCATCTTCGATTTTGTTCAATTTTCGCTTGTTTGAATTCCAGAAATCAATTATTTCCATTAACGAAGGTTGATGCTGCGAATCCAAAAAATTTTCATTTATTTTAAAATGTTTTTTAATGATCGATGCCAATTTGGGATCGATATCCTTGACATAAGAATAAATAATGCCTTCAGGTTTGAACATGATTACATTCAATGTAAAAAATTGATTTCAAAAGCACAGGATACAAAAAAAATTGAAAAATTGTCGCAAGTTAATTGTGATAAAATTAAATTTAAATCAAATGAAATGGGAAAAAACGTGCTCGATAAAAATGTTTTACTTTGAGTGAGAGGCTAGTCAATCGATTGTACTCTAATTCACCCATCGTTTAAATTTTCGATTTTATATTCGAAAAACTTTCTATTTTTGATCATTTATTTTATCGAAAATCAATCTGAAAATTATGTGAAAATGGACTTTTTCGATGCTATCGAGTGGAATTTTTTTTATGAGACTCATGGTACTGCCGAATACTTTTTCATAATAATGACATCTTTTCTGGTATTTTTTGTTTTGGTTCAATTTACCATATTTTTTGTTGGCACACGATTCTATCATATTGGATTTATTTGTTTTTTTAATAATTGGAGTATTTTCAAAAAGTTTTATGTCGAGGATTTCTTTTGTTTCTCAATATTAAAACTAACCAGAAATAGTATTTTAAATAATTTTCAGTTTGAATTTTATTTGATTTTTCGTTAGTTGGCTTATTCGTTTAGTTGAACAAAAAAAACTGGAAAATATTTCTGATGAAGCAATCAATCATATTTTATTAGCTTTCAAACTTTATGAAAAAACTTTGACCGATTCTCATAGTGTGTTGGCTCTAAATTTAGTGAGGCTTCGATTTTTAAGATTTCAACAACAATTTGGAGTATTGTTAGGCGTCTCTTTAATGAGCAAATATCAAGTTTTATTTTTGGCTCGTGAATTGCGAAAAGAATCAAAGAAAAAAATTCGAAAAACTGCGTCACGGAGAAATAAAACAACAAGCCACAACAGCAAGATAACGCCAATAATATCTAAAAGTTTTTCTCAAAAAGAAACTTCATTAACCGAGATGAGCAACATGCAATTACCATTAATCAGGTTGATTAGTCGAAAAAGTAAAGTTGTCACAAAAAGTGGCCAGAAATAATTTTTTTAAAATCAAAAAACTCAATTTTATAAAATAGAAAATTGATTGATTTTCTGGACATGTAATTTTAAAAGTCAAAAATATGTAATTCAAAAAGTAACATCATGATCAAGAAACATTTCCGTTTTCAGTTGGATAATTTCAAAATTATGATTTTTGAAAAAGTTCATGAAAACACACGTTTTGAGAGTTTACTAGAAATTTTTTTCAGGAAAAAAAAAAAAAAAAAAATTTTCATTTCTGTTCAATTTAAAAAACTAACTCAAGCCACTCTTTAATGATAAGGCTGTTTTTGGCTTTAAATTTTCAATGTTTTTACTCGATATCTGATGAAACGGGATTAGAATTGTTAATCATTGTTCCGCCTTCTGTATCATCATATTTTGTAACTTTATCTTCATCGATTTTACGCTCTTTCGAACGTCGATGACTTTTGTGCCGATGATGTTCAGACGATCGATCTTTCGAACGGCTTCTTGATCGATGTCTTTTTGAGGAACGTTTAGATTTTTCGCGATCTCTATCCCGATCTCGGCTCGATCGATCGCGTTCACGATGATCTCGAGACTCACGGTCATTACGATGACGGTCACGATTACGGTCCCCAAAGTCACGGTCTCGAGATCTGCGGCTACTTCGTTCGGCGCTACTGCAATGGAATCATTTTAAAAAATAATAATAATAAAAGAATAATTTTACCTGGCGTTTCTTCTTTCTAAAGCTGCGGCCCTTCTACGACCATAAAGCTCGCGACGCAACTCACGCGAAATTGGTTTAATATGCATAAAATTACAAAAACCGCTTCGAGTACATTCACTAGAAATAGACATATTAACAAAATAAAAATGTAAATTGAAAAATTTACCCCATCTCATACTGACGGCAGCACGCCTCACGAAAATCTGTAACAGGCGATAATTCAGCATAAATTGGGCGGCCACCAAACCACCGATTATTAAGTTCTAAAACGGATCGTTCAGCATCTTCTTCTCTGCGGAACTAGAAACAAATTTCTTAAAAATTAAAACCGAAAATTTTCAGACTTTAACATAAACGTTTCCAACAAGATGATCGCCAAGATTATCGCACACATTCATTTCTTCAATTTCTCCGTATTTGTCTTCAAGTTCAACAAAAACATCTTCAAAAAAATCATCAAAATGCTCTTGAGCTTCTTCATCGCTCATTGTGTGAACTCGATGGATAGTCGTTTCTAAAAACTAAAAATTAAAATCTAAAAAAACTAATGAGCATTAAACCTTTTCCGCCGTTTGGATCAGTTTGCGTGACGTTTTGTGGATTTTGGTACAAATTTTGAAGCAAAATCGTCTGAACAAATAAACAATTTTATAATAAAATTTTTTTTTACAATTTTTACCTGACTGAATGTTGGTTTGTTGTGAATTCTTGAACATCGTTCTCCATGACGACATGCACCAATTTTGAAATAAAAAGAACAATTCACTCTAAAATAATAAATCCGATTAATTGAATAACATTTGTTGAATAACTTGGTTCAAAAACCAGAATAAAAATGATTTACTTGTCTTTTTCGGTTCCGAAAATTGAAGCTAAATAATCAGCCATTGCTTTTGAATTCAAATCAACAGCAATTGGCCAAATAATAAAGTTTTAATTGAAGGAAAATTATAAAATATTTGAGTTAAAGGTGATTAATTTTGAAATAAAAAAATTCATTTAAAATTTGAAAAAAATAATCAATTGTTTGGCGTGTGGAACTTTCTAATACATTATGGCTCAAAACGAACCTCAACCCGATTCTTTTATATAAATGAGCTGTTCATATAAGTCGTTCATAGTTTTTTTTACAATTTATTTCCAAAAACAGAAATTTATATAATATATTCAGTAGATTAGAATTCACTAATAGTTTTTTGATATTGAATAAATTTTTCAAATTTAGTTTTGGCATTTAGTCGAAAAATTAGTTTTCTTTGAAATCCACAGCGAGAGCATTTAATTTTTAAACATCGTTGTTTGGTTATCAAATTTAATAAATCTTTTTTTAAAATTTCTGGAAACCCGAATAAACAAAAACAACGTTTGCAGCGGAATTGTTTGATTGGATCACAGTTTAAACTAAATTTTCAAATTATTAATCAAAAATTATATAAAAAAATATACTTTCACATTTGAATGTTATGTTTCATGGCTATCTCCTTAGTCAGGTAACCGTAGAAAGAATTCAACTTGACCAAAGATAAATTTGAATTGCTTAAATTTTTTCCAACTACTTTTTCATTTTGTTTTTTCTTTGAATTATTTTTTGTTTCATTCGACTGATTATAAATTTCTATATTTTTGTCAATTTTGGATTCTTGAAAACGGTTGAGCATCTCCTGTATCTGATGCAAATAAGCAATTCGTTTGTGAATATCCATAATCTGTTGATAAATTTTTTTGTCAATTTTATCTAAAAATAAAAATGATTTAAGCAATAATTATTATTAAAAACTAAAAAAAATATTGATAACTGGATATATTTATGTGCTCTTGATACAAAAAAATGTAAAAGAGTGAAAATTTAAACACACACTACATGAACAGCAGCTTTTATCAAAAAATTAGTATTTGTATGAAAAAACTCCTTAATTTATGCTTTTTTTGTATACAATAGTTGTGATGAGTTATGCGAGAGATTGATCCTTCTTTTCCAAAACTCAAGTTTACTTTTACCATGAAAATTTAATTGTTATTAACTTAGCAAAATATGAGTCGTATCATTTTTGACTAGTGATTGTAATTCTAAGCCAAAAAAAAAACTTTTAATTTTAAAGTAAAAGTTTTTAATTTAAATCAAAAGAGTTTCTTTTCGATTTGCACAATTTGGAAATTTGTGTACATTTTGATTAGCATATTACAAAGGTAGTATTTTATAAAATTTGGAAATAACAGTTTATTTGTATTTTTTTAATAAAATCTTTTTCAATTTAGAATTCTCATTGAATTTCTCATCGACAAAATAGAAATCGAACAAAATAGCTTGTAGTTTTTTTTAAATCTGTCCCTTATCAAACAGCATTGAAACTAAAGTTAAAATGAACTTTTCCTTTGTAAATTATCCTTTTCATCGAAACTCTGTAACAGCGAATAGAAACGATAATAGAAATGATCACTCTCAAATACCTTTGCAAAATATTATTTGGACTATGCCAGTATCTTTCGAAACAGGATCTGAAAATTTTCATCAAAATAATTCAAGATATCCAAACTTTTTGAATCCACTGCCAATTTCCGAAACTGTAACAAGAAATTTTGAGTTACATGATTTAATAAATCAAAATTCTTCAAATTTTTCAAGATCTTCTGAAGAAAGACCAAGAAATATAAATCAGAATTTTATGAATTCATCAAGATTAACTTCTGCTACAAGACCGAGAAATGCTTGTCAAAATGAAAATCGAAGAAATTCTAATCTGCTGAGCTCTTCACAAACAAGATCGAACAATTTTCATCAAAATGATTTGCGCCAAAAAATAATGCGTAAATTTAAATGTCCGTTTCGTGAACAAGATAAATGTTATCGAGAATCAAACCCAAAAAACTGTACATTTGCTCATCCGGAAACTGAAAAATCGTATAATGATTTGAAATCGATTCCTCCTTATGTTTGCATATGCTTTTGTTTCAATGGTTGCCAGAAAAATGTCTTGAATAAATCTTGTATTAACGGATTGCATTTAACTCCCAAAGAAATGCTTGATTTTAAACATGTTGAAACTTCATATGCTTCTTTAATTCAGAAAATTCTCGGTTCAGAAGATAAAGATCGAGAATGTGGGATTTGTTTAGAAAAAGTAATGCACAAATATTTTTCTCGTAATAGAATGTTTGGCGTTTTAGAGAAATGTAATCATGTTTTTTGTGCCAGATGTCTTGAGCGTTGGTTCGAAACATCAGACAAATGTCCAATGTGTCGAGTCATTTCTCATCGCTACGCACGAACCAAATTTTATTTGGATGGCTCTAAGAAAAATAAGTTTTTTTCTTCAAATCGTAACAATGTTTTTAGAGTTCCACAATATCGAATCAGCAATTATGAATCAATCGACCCCTATTCCATCCTCGATTGGCCTGATGCAAATGTTGAGGATGTACATTTGCATCATTTTTTCAGAATTAATGGTTATTTAGACGATTCAGATTCGTCTATTTATTCTGATTACTGGTGAGATCAACTTTTTCAAGAAAAAAAAGCTCATTAAGTTTTTAAAGTTTCTTCGATACTAATTCTAATTAACTGAATATCAAATAATGTCAAATATTCAAAATTTTTGCTACTGAATATTGGAAGCTTTTTTTTTTTATTTCGTTCAAAAAATAACTAAAGTTGTTCGAAATATAGATTAACTAACTAGAATAACTAATAGATAACTTTACCTCAAGCAAACAAAATGAAAATTTGTAAAAAACAAATTAAATTCAATTATTTTAATATGATGATGATTGATCGATGCCATTTTAACAATAATTTCATATTTTATGAAAAAGAATAAAACTGTTTTTTTTTCAATTCATTCAAAATTTTTGTTTGAATGTTTTTTTTTTTGTTGATTGCATGATTTAATGATTCTCAAGACGGATTTTTTCAAAACAAAAATTCTGCTTTCAATTTCGACAATGTTCACAAGTTTTTTTTTTGTTCAGTTTAACTGGGAAATGGGTTTTAATGGGAAATTTTTTTTTGTGAATTAAAACATAAAATAAATTTTTTTATAATTAATAAAATTCAACATTTATAATTGAAAGAATATTAAAAATAATTTTGAAAATGTTAATTAAATCGATTTTTTTTGTCTCGATAATAATGATGAATTGTTTTTAGTTTAAAATCAATAAATATGCAATTATAAATTGGATTCAGTATAGAACACTCAATGAGTTTTCGATGGAAAGTCTTCGTTTTGTGTTCAATGCTGTTGTCGATAGTTTTTGGTTAGCATCAAGATTTGTATTTGTAGGCAAATTATTGTTTTGCAATTTTTTCATTGTAATTTCGGTGATTGCCTTAATGGGTTGTTGTTGATCTAGTTCGAGAAGTTCTTTCAAATTTATTGATGAAAAAAATGATCGTTGTTTTTCTGAGGAGAAAAAATAGGATGAACATTAGATTAAAACCTTAAAAAAATTTACTTGAAAACGGGTTAAAATCTTCTTCATACAACATCCCCGACCAAAATGATGAATCAATAATGAATAAAGCTTTCATCACCATGAGCTGCTTGGGCAACTCTAAATAAGCTCGATTTCCCGGAATGTGAGCTTGAGAGTTTCCAACAATAAGATGAGCAAAAATGGTAGTTAAACTTGCTGCATTCATGTGGGTGACTTGTTCAGAGCGAATAATCGTTTTCAAGTGTAACATAAAAAAAGCCAACGAATCGCGATTGGCCAGCGGCAATTCTAAAATTGTACATTTCAAAATTTCCATAGCTTGATCATCGACTGTTGGATTTTGTAATTGATCATTGTATTGATTTTCAACGCTATCGTTCTCTAATCCTGAATCGATTCGATCTTTAGATTTCAAATCATTTATAACATGGTCTATATAAATATCGAAAAGTTTTGTATTTAATCAAACTATTAACTTTATTGAAACTCTTACCAGCAGCACGGACAAAATTATGCCAAAGAATCGAAGTCAATAGACTATCGGATAAATCTTGAAAAAATAATTTCACTGCTCCACAAATCATTTGAACATTTTCTACAGCAGACAAGTTAAAAATTCCATTTTTACATTCTAAAATTTTGTTACGCAACTTTCGAACCTCGGGGTTTGACGATGAAAGTCGGTACAAACCAGAAAGATTTTCACTGCCAGAAATCAACGCCAAATCAATTCTTCGCTTAATTTCATTGCAACAATAAACTAGAAAAGGCGGAACTGATGGACGAGTATCTTCATCAACAAAATCACCAATGACAAGAAAACCAATGTTACAAGTTTTATTTGTAGAAATCATTCGTTTGATTGCTTGATTTCTTTTTGTCAAAGTTGGCAGACAAGGCAACGGTAGTTTGTTTCTACATCGACCATCTACCACACTATGACATTCAGCGCAAATAAAGTATGATGAACAAAACCGGATACTTCTATCACAAACAGTACATTTAATCGACTTGAAGGCTTTTTTTTCTTGAAATTTATGTTTACGAGAATCGAGCCTATCGGGTTCAAGTTTCATACTCGTCCGAATCATAGACAATCGAGAAATTATTTGTGATGATCGTCGGTTATTTGCAGTCAATATTTTGGATGCAGGTAATTGATTGGGTTTTTCGAAAATTGTGTCTTCTTCTCTATCTGAGACAAAAGCAAGGTTCAAAACCGAGTCTATTGAAGATATTTCGTTTGATTTTTCCTCTTCTATAGTGCTAAATTTGTTTTCAATGTTTTTTTTTGGTTGATCTATCACCGGATGTATTTCCAATTTTTCTCTACTATTTATATTTGACTTTCGACTTTGATTGAGTTGGTCAAAACTGTCCGAAGTATCAAATAATAACTCATCTTCAGATTCTGTGTCATTTTTTTCATTGATAAATTTAGGATTTTTTTCTTGTACAAATTCACTAAGAGCTGTCATCAAACGACTTTGATTTGAAGAGGGCCGTTCTTGAACCTCTTCTTGAATCAAATTCCAAATCACTTGAAATTTTTTTTTCAATCCTTTATGCTGTTTCATCAAATGTTCTTGGTTGATAATGTCTTGAGCAAACCGTTGTTTAAGCGAAACTATTTGCATATTTAGTTGTTTGTTTTTATCTTCTAGAACTGACTTTTTTCTCAACCATTCAACGCGATTTTTTTCCCATTGTTTCATAATTTTCTCAAAATCTTTCCAAACAATTGAAAAATTCTAAAATGTTAAAAAAAATGAAAATTAATTTTATTCTTACGTGATTGTTCATAAAAAAAATTTTCGAATAAAGAGCCAGAAACTCGGCTCAAATCATCGAACAATGCAGTAGATGAAAGTTTATTTTGATTTTCCATTTTTAATTCTCAAATTTTTCTTTCAAACAATGTTTTTTACTTTTATTTGTTTCTAAAATATATTCAATTTGAACTCAAGTTCAATTTTAATCAAGTCATCATTATCAATGGTATGTTTTTTTGATTTTTAATTGTTTATTTTCATCAATTAAATTAAGATAAGAACCATATTTTCCTTCTCATTGATTCTGGTATAAAATTTTTTTTATTATCAACTTTGAAGATCTAAAAAGAATATTTATTTTTTTTTTTTTTTTGGTAAAAAAATTTATCTATTTGGTTCAATATAATTGACTTTATTTTATATTAGCATCTGACTATTCTAAAAACTATTCATTTCGTCGAACAATAAATAAGATTTAAATTTCCGCTTTTTTTTTTGTTTTTTATTCATCAGGTTACGTCGAATACATATCGAAAATATTTTTAAACATTAACAATTGTTTAGCAAAAAAAAACCAGCATACGAATATTGTTGATGCATCTAAAAGAATAAATTTATTGTTCACTACTGGTGGAGTGGAAAAAAGTGTATATATCATGTATTCATATAATGTGAGCGATTTAATGCCGGAGCCTTGAGCAGCTTGAAGAAGCTATATTTTCTGTTGCGGCGCCGTGGTTGTCGGTGCAGTCGTTTTCATTTTGGCGATCATTTACAAAACGACCTTGTATTATTTTTATTGGTTCTACTCAACAAACAAACAAACAAAATTATGCAACTTTTCAAACTTTCAATGAAATTCTAGTAGAGTGACAACAAATTTGTTTGCTTGATTTAATTCGATTGAGACAAATTAATAACAATTTGATTTGAGTAACACTATAGTGTATACACAAAGAATAATACTTTATCATATTTAAAATGAACAAGATCTACAAATTCTGCTTGAAACGCTTAGTTTAAATATTGAACGCATAAATAAAATAAAAAAACGAAACGTCATTTAATTGTTCGTGAACAAAATGAGAACTTTTCAAGTTTTTCTCCATTTGATTTGATCAAAAAAAATAACATTCTTTTTTTATTTAATCATCGATGATTTTCAATTTATATAAAATCAAATCTTTGTCGCTTTAATTCTTGTTCAATATTTTTTACAGAAAAAAAAAAAATTGTCATCTCAATCTATAACCATGACAATCACGGAAAATTATTCAAATGAATTAGTGGTGTTTGATTTTGATGAAACCATTGTCGATTGCAATTCCGATACTTTTATCAATGTTTTGGCACCTGATCAAAAAATTCCTGAAGAAATTTGGAATAATTATTCGAATGAAAAGGATTGGACCGAATATATGCAACAAGTGTTTCACTACTTACATCGTTTCAACATCACTCAAAAAGATTATGAAAATTGTTTGGCCAAAATGCCATTTGTCAAGGGAATAAAAAAACTAATTCGGGCGCTAGCTTCACCGCCAAAAGAATTAAATCGAGTATTTGAAGTCATCATCATTTCAGATGCCAATAGTTTTTTCATAAACAGTTTCTTGAAATATCATAAATTGTCTCATGTTTTCAAGTAAATTGGCATGATAACTCATGAAGAATATTTCTAATATTTAAATTTTTTCAGAAATATTTTTACTAATAGAGCTCATTTTGATGAGTCAGGTTGTTTGCATATCGAACGTTTCCATGAACAAGATTGGTGCAATCTATCGGCTCGTAATATTTGCAAAGGCCATATTCTCAAAGATTACATTGCTAAAAGCGATAAAAAATTTGATCGCATCTCATATTGTGGTGATGGATCAAATGATCTTTGCCCATCATTGAAACTATCTTCCAACGATTTGGTGTTTTCTCGTTTTGGTTACGTGTTTCATAAACTGGCACTTGCAAAAGTTGAATCGAAAGAACTCACCGCTCGCCTGATCCCATTCGTTTGTGGAAACGATATTTGGAAAGTTTTGAGTTCGAAAAAAAATTCAAGTAGTTCAATTAAAGAAAAAGATGCTACATCTTCGAAATCCTAGAGTAATAATGAATGATTTTTTTTCAATTCGTCAAATATTATTTTTTTCAAAAAATCAAAAAATTAGCTCAATAAAATTTAAATAATTAAAACCGTGATTTTATAACTGAGCTTAAAAATTATTTTGTAATAGAAAACAAGTTTAGTTGTATAAGTTTTTTTTCGCTTATTCCAAAGATCAATATTTTCTTATTTGAATTTTAAAATAAAAACTTTTACATTCGATTTTTTTTAAGAAAGAGTTTATTTTGATTACTATTTTTGATTATATTTTCGGCCGAATTTTAATCAAATATTAATTACAGTATGATAAGCAAAAGTTTTCTCAAAGGGTTTTTTTGAAAATAAAAACTTCATGACAATATGAGGCGTTGCGTATAAGAACGGCGAATTCACAAAGAAGAGTTTCTAGAAACACGTCGTTATACGCAATGCCTCATATGTATACATAACTATAGTTTATGGTAAAAAAATAGTTAGATATTCGAATCATTGTTTAGAAAAAATTCAAATTATTGTTTGGCATTTTTAAAATCTCAATTGATACTTTTTAAAAAAATATTGCATAAAAGTACAAAAATTCAATGTTTTATTTAAATTTCAATCTAAAAATTTTGTAAGATGCACTTAATATTGTAGAAAAAAAATATTTATTTCCGAAATATTTTCATTTGTTATACCAAAGCTACTCAGTGAAATCATATTGTTTCTTTTTGACACATCAAAGTAGAAAATTTAGAAGTTTGAAGAGGATCAGTAATTCTCAGATGGAAAGACTCTGTTAGATTTGAGTCGCTCAACATACCATCATAACATTTATCCACTATTTGTCGACATTTTTGGCAAACACAGTTTTCATTTCGGAAATAACTTCTAGCCGGTTGACTACCACAAAATACGCAAATCTTTTTATTAGTTTTTATTTTAGATATTTCAACATTGTTTTCGAATCGACGCTTTGTTTCATTTCTTTTAGATTCTATGTTGGAACCATTTTTTAACAAATTTCTTTCAAAAACTTTGCTATTTTTTGTAGTTTTTTTTGATTGATCAAACAATTTTTTTACTTGAAATTGAGATTCTTTCAAAGAAATTGATGGCAATGTGTCAGATTTTATGTTTTTATTAATTCTTTCTTTACTAACAGATTTCAAATTATCACCATCGAACGAAATTTGATGAATCGACGCAGTCGACATGTTGGTTTTTGATTTTTTTTTTCAACTAACAACAATTATAATTTATATTTGCTTCATCAGGATTTAATGCTTTTTTCAATTTATTTAATCAAATTATTTAAAAAATTCGATTTAGTTCAAAAATAAATTCAATTATTTCTTAAGGTAAATTTTAAAGAGAATATAGTTATATACAATCTAGACTTTTATCACTTCATTTTATTTCATAATTAAGTTATGAAAAATTTTTAAACAAAAAACTGAAATGATATTTAAAACATTTATTTTTTTTTTGCTTTTCAAGAAAAATTTTAGTAGATTGTTTTCTTTATTGCTGTTATTTTTTACCGACTTCAAACGATTCAAAACGTTGAACTTTTGATTTTGGCATTTTTTTCAATACATTCTTGTAGAAAGTAGACATTTTTTCTGAAGAAAATTTAATTTTCTCTGTTGAAGCGGTGGTAGTGGTGTCAGTGGTGATATTTTTTGTTTTCATTTTTTTATTTATCTGACTTATTTGTTTTGGTTTCTTTTTGGGTGATTTATTGATTATCCATAAAATTAATTTAATGATGATAAGGAAACCGATTATCGAACCAATAATTATGAAAATTTGCATATTTGATTTCAAAAAACGAGCCTCGGTGTTTGATACTTCTGTTTGTGGTTTACAATTGAACAAAGATTTCTTGCTTAAATATTCTATTTCCCATAATTCATTATAATCAACTTTCGCCCAAGATTCATGAAAAAACATTTCTCGAGAAAGCTTTACGATAGTATCATCTTGATTATCAAACTGACCATTATTGTTATCATCAAGAAATACAAATACAGATCTTTCTCCATCATCAAAACCCATCAATATATGCCATTTTACTGTTTCACAACTTTTTTTTGAAATAAGAATTTTGTTTTTTGAATCAACGCAAATTTTTACAATTTTTCTGTCTGTGAGATGAACTTCTTGGTAAAACAATACCACTGAATTAGATTCATCTTTAAAAAAACCGATTAGTGTTTTTCTGTTTGGTTTATTAGTTTCATTGATATTATCGATTATTATCGAAATTAATGTGATCCATTCATATTTTATTGAATGAATGTCTGTTGATACTTCTTGATTTCGATTGAAATGTAAAGTTTTGAATATGATTGATCCATCTAATTCAAAAGGCCCAAAAACGATACTAAAATGATCAAAACTTGATGATGAGTTTAAATAAATGGCACCCGTTGAAACTTTGTGTGTTCGTTTAATTGCATTTTGAAATAACTCTTTTGGACTTAAATCAGGCCAAACATCAGCGACAGTAGTTCTTTTTTGCCAAAATAAATGGAACATTGTTTTTAAAAATAAATTTTCGCGCATTATTTAATTTATAAAGGTTTTCATCTAAAAATATCATCCAAAGCTGATTGGCATCCACCATTCCTAAAGTCAATATTTTTGCATTATTTTTATTGAATAACAAATTTTTACATTCGGTTCCTGAAATCAAGTTTAAACATTAACAATTTTAAAAACTTTTTTTCACATACAGTAATTGGGTATTCCGAGTTACATTGAACAAAATTTTGGTTAAATATCAACTCTTGTATCAACAGAATGAGCAAAAAGCTTTTTACGATATTTATTGAGAAGAAAAAATTTTCAAAAACGTAATACATTGATTGGTATTTCGAAAATAAAGAAAGGAAAAATATCAATAACTTTAACAAAGCTCTCACAGCTCTTAAATAGAATTATTTGAGTTGAGTTGTTCTTAAATTCTGTTCATCTGTTTGTTTTATTAAATTTAAATTGATTAGTGTAGTGGTTATTTATTAGAACTTTACTACATGTAAGTTATGTAAAAACTGATATATATTGATTATGATTAGACATGTACTTATATATATAGGTTATGAGACATGTTCTAATTAAATAAACGTAAATGTGACGTGTCTCGAACTTAAACCGGCTAGTGGCTACACCTCCCCTTTTTATTGATTTTTCTAGGCCGTCCGCGTCGCTTAGGAATGAACCGAATTTCTGGTTCATCTATCCATACAATGGCTGGTTTGATACGTTCAATGGCGATATCATCATGTCCATTTGGCATGTCAAGAGTAAAGGTCGAGCGATTTCTTTTAACTACTTGGAAGGGGCCAATGTACGGTGACTGGAGAGTTTTACGATTTTCACGTCGAACCAAGACGTGTGTACAAGTATCGATCTTTGGTGGACGATAAAGAGTTACGGGCGGATTTATACGAGTCGGTGTGTCGATTGCCTGTCTCATGGATTCCTTGAGTCGGTTGATAAACTCCTCTCGGTTTGAATTGTTGCTTGATTCGGAAACAACAAAATCGGCTGGAAGTGTTAAATGAGAGCCGTAAAGCATCTCAGCTGGAGTGGCTTTAAGCTCTTCCTTGTAACACGATCGAATGCCGAGGAGAATCCATGGCAAAGTCTCAACCCAGTTCGAGTTACTTTGCGCCATAATACTGGACTTCAAATGGCGATGTAAACGTTCAACCAGACCGTTAGCGCGTGGATTAAAAGCACTGGTTTTGATGTGGTCAGTACCAAGAAGTACGCAGAATTGTTTGAAAAGATCGGAGGTGAAGTTAGTACCTCGATCGGTAGAAATTTCGTGAGGAACTCCATACCGTGCGATCCAGTTGGTTACTATTGCATTAGCAACGCTCTTGGCATCGATGTTCTTAAGCGGTATGGCTTCAGGCCATCGTGTAAAACGATCGACGATAGTAAGAAGGTACCGGTGTTCATTCGATTTGGGAAGAGGACCTACGATATCGATATTAAGGTGATGAAAACGAAGTCTCGGCACGACGATGTTAGAGTGTGGAATTTTTGTGTGACGTGTAATTTTCGATGTTTGACACGGAACGCAGTGTTCGCACCAGGTCTTGATATCGTTCAGCATACCTGGCCAAAAATATCGATCAATAATAAGCTTTCGCGTGGATCGAATGCCAGGATGGTTGAGTCCATGGTAATGATCGAAGAGAATCCGTCGAAGTGAGGTGGGTACGAATGGTCGTTGTTTTCCGTCTTTGATTTCGTAAATGAGTATGCTTCCGTTTGGGAGTTGAAGATCGAAAAACTGCAAATGGGATTTCTTGCGAAAATTGTCGATTTCGTTCTTTTCGAGTTGTTGTTCACTAACGAATCTATTGAGTTCCAAGAATGTTGTACTTTGGATGGCGTCGATATTGACACGAGATAGAGTGTCGGCGACAACGTTACGTTTACCATCAATGTGTCGCAAATCCGATGTGAATTCGGAAATGAATGCAAGGTAACGAGTCTGCTTTGGAGATTTATCGCTGTAATTCGTGAGAGCGGAGATGATCGGTTTATGATCTGTATAGATGGTTACTTGGCGGCCGTCTAAAAGATATTGGAAGTGTTTGATGGCCTTGTAGATGGCAGTAAGCTCTTTGTCGAATGGAGCGGCTGAAACTTCAGCTTAGCTGAATTTCTTTGAAAAGAATCCGAGCGGTTCGGTGCAGTTATTGACACGTTGTTCGAGTACTGCTCCCATCGCAACATCGGATGCATCTCTTGTCAAAATTAGATGACTAGTCGGATCGACGAACTTGAGTGTAATAGCGTTCTGAAGAGCGGACTTGATTTTTTCAAAACAGGATATTCGTTCGCTTGTCCAATTAATGTCGTTCTTTATGTCGTACAAAGTATACAAGAGATGTGAGGCGTGCGGAATGTGACGCCGGAAAAAGTTGACCATGCCGATAAATCGTTGTAGTGATTTCTTTGAATCTGGACGTGGAAACTCAGAAATAGCTTTGACCTTCTCGGGTAATGGAGTGATTCCGTTCATTGAGACGTGATGACCAAGAAATTTGATCTCAGTCTTCATCAATTGGCTCTTGTCGATGTTGAGTAAGGCCATGTTGAATGAGTCGTTGTAAAACGATCTCAATTTCTTTTAGATGTTCATCCTCATTTTTACTCGCGATCAAAATGTCGTCGAGATACACGTAAATAAATTCCAAGTCACGAAAGATAGTATCGATGAACTGTTGAAATGTTTGAGGCGCATTGCGAAGTCCGAATGGCATGCGGATGCATTTGAACAATCCAAATGGCGTAATAATCGCCGTCTTTTCGATGCTGTTGTCAGCGACCGGAATATTCCAGAAGGCAGAGACGAGGTCGAAAGCAGTAAAAAACTTACAACCCACCAGGTTGTTAGTGAAGTCTTGTAAATACGGTATTGGATAACGACTAGGCTTCGTGATGTTGTTAAGATGTCGATAGTCGCCACATGCTCTCCACGTACCGTTTGGCTTTTTTACTAGATGGAGAGGACTTGCCCATGGTGAGTTTGAAGGTCGCACAATACCTTGTTGTATCATTGACTTGATTTCATTCTCAGCTGATTTGCGCTTTTCTGATGATAATCGGCGAGGTTTACAGTAAACTGGTTGCGCGTCACCGGTATCGATGTGGTGCTTGACATTATGCTTAACGTTTGAAGTTAACGAGGGCTTGGGCAATATGGAGTGGTTATTTATTAGAACTTTACTACATGTAAGTTATGTAAAAACTGATATATATTGATTATGATTAGACATGTACTTATATATATAGGTTATGAGACATGTTCTAATTAAATAAACGTAAATGTGACGTGTCTCGAACTTAAACCGGCTAGTGGCTACATTAGCAAAAATTTAATTTGAATTAAATTTCTTCATTTGACTTCAACGTACAACTCGTTGTTTTTCAAAGCAACAATATCTTTTTTTTTCTTTCGATTGATTTCACTGGTTATTGGATTTTTATTGGATATTTATTATTGCCATAGTCGTTGTTAAGGAACTTGATGATGTCCGTTATCTGAACTCTTATAATAACTGAATTTTTTTTTTCGATGTGAAACTTTATAAAAAAAAATTTCTTTGTCGTTCTTCAAGCACTCTTCTTATCTTATCGCAAAAGCCATTTTTTTTTGTCTCTTCTTTTCCATCATGAATAATTAATGAATTCTTTGAAAATTTATCTGAGTTATATTGAATGGAATTTTCATTGACGAAAAATTGAGATAAATATTTTTTTTCTCCCTGTTTCATTTTCAATTTTTTTTTTTTGAAATTCTTTGAAAAAAATTATCATTCGTTTTAATGGTGATAGTTTGATTTTTGGAACTGAAAATCACGTAGCGAAATTTGAGCGTTACCTAAGTGGCGAGAAACAAGAATTGAAACTAATTGTTTGTTTGAATGAAATTGTGACACTGGTTTCCCGAGTGTTGCATCAGTTTAAAAAAAGAAAGAATGTCATCTCATTATTTTTCTCGAATTTTGGGCTGAATGTTCTTTTTTTTATCAAGCATCGATTGTTTTCAGTTGCACTTTCCAAATCATTATCGTTTTTTTATATAAAAACTTTATCGACTCTCTGGGTTTGACGTCAAAAAAAAATGGCAGCTTTTTTTACTAGAAAAACTATAAAGCAATCTCTTTCTTACCCAAAACTTTCAACTTTCAAAACATATAAAAACAAAGTTAATTTTTCATTTTTGATAAAAAAATTTCATCTATTTTGACCAAACAAATTTTAACGGAAAAAAATGGCTCATCTTCGTCGGATGCACTTTCAAACGACTCGTAAATGTTGTTCCAGTGTTTCGGTTGCAAGCATGCCAGATTTCAGTGATAGCTATTTTGAAGAGTTGAAGGTTTGACGAATTTTCAGTAAAATGAAGAATAATCTCGTAAAATATTTTACAGAAAAAGTTACGTTTTCTCAAGGATGATGATCATAATGAAACTAATGATAAAACGTTGTCTAAAACTTGGAGAACTCAAGAAAAAAATGAAATCAAAAATAAAGTGGGCCTTGAAAAAACTTCCACTGATAAACATGCCGTTGTTTTTTCACTGAAGAATCAGGTCACTGGTCTTGTTCGAGCTCTTCGAATTCTACAAGTAAAAACTTTAATGATTTAAATTCAAAATTATTGCAATAAAAATTATTTTTACTAAGGAATTCAACATCAATGTTCGGCATATTGAATCAAGAAAATCGCTGAGAAAAAACTCTCAATACGAAATCTATTTGGACATTGATTGTGATGACAAAGAGAAAAAAAATCTTTGATGCATCAGCTAAGGTAGAATTTTTTTTAAAAATTTTTGGGAAAAAACTTGAGTTTAAAAAAACAGACACGAAGTTCAGTGTTGCACGTTTGAAGAATTTGAACGAATGGAAAGTTCTCCAAAATCAAAAGAATTTTCTAAACCGATTGCATCAATTTTGACATCTCAATCGTCTTTCGACAAAGGTATTATTGACCATAAAATGCTGAAAGAAACTTTAAAGAAAATATTTTTTTTTGAATTTCAAACAAAAAATCAGGAGATTTGATTGGAGACGATAATATGCCTTGGTTTCCAAAAAGAATTTCTGATCTTGATTTGACTTCGAACAGAGTGTTGATGTATGGCGCAGAGTTAGATGCCGATCATCCAGGATTCAAAGATCCTGTTTATCGAAAAAGACGTAAATTTTACACTGATTTGGTTATCAATTACAAACAGTATGTATTTTTTTGTGAGAAACTTAAATTTTTGTTTGTTTGTTTAGTGGTATGCCAATACCAAGAGTCGATTATACTAATGAAGAGGTAAAAAATCTGTTCAAAAATATTAACTTTATGAAGGTTTTTCGTAGACACAAACCTGGAGTACAATTTTCAAAGAATTGAAAAAACTTTATACTCAACATGCTTGCAAAGAGTTTAACGAAAACTTTACATTGTTGGAAAAACATTGCGGTTATCGTCCTGATAACATTCCTCAACTAGAAGACATTTCAAAGTTTCTCAAGCGTAATTTTTTTTGAAAATGAACTTGATAAATAATTTTTTTTTATAGAAAGAACTGGGTTTCAATTGAGACCAGTAGCCGGATATCTTTCATCTCGTGATTTTTTGGCAGGATTAGCTTTTCGTATTTTCTATTGCACTCAATATATACGACATTCGAGTGATCCATTTTATACTCCAGGTTATTATTGTTGTTCAGTTTTTAAATGTTTTTGAACAAGTTTAATCAGAGCCAGATTGTGTTCATGAAATGCTTGGACATTGTCCAATGTTAGCAGATGCGGGATTTGCTCAATTCTCTCAAGAAATCGGTTTGGCTTCACTGGGAGCTCAAGAAGAAGAAGTTGATAAACTTGCCACTTGTTATTTTTTCACCATCGAATTTGGTTTGTGCAAGCAGAATAACGATTTAAAAGTTTTTGGTGCTGGTTTATTATCATCGGCAGCTGAACTTAAAGTCAGTTTTCAATTTCTAAACTAAATTTAAGTTTTTTTTTTGTAGCATGCTGTGAGTGGTTCGGCCCATGTTATTCCTTTTGATCCAGTCCTAACATGCCAACAAGTTCCCATGATAACAACTTATCAGCAAGCTTATTTTTACACCGATTCCTTCGAAGATGCTAAAGAGCAGATGAGGTGAGTTTTAGAAAAAAAAATTGTTTTTTAAAGTTTTTGTTGAATACAGAGAGTTTTCCAAAACCATTAAGCGGCCATTTGGTGTTCGATACAACCCCTACACTCAAAGTGTCGAATTGTTAAGTAATACTAAAAAAATAATGGATTTAGTTGGTGAACTAAAAGGTGATCTGTGCATTGTCACCAATGCATTGGCCAAAATTCAAGAAGATGTCAACAATAACGGTGACCATCAAACAGAAAAATCATCAATAAAAATCGATGAAGAATCTAACAACAAACAAAACAATGGAAACAGTCGAAAAAACAGCGATGCTAATCTAGAAAAGTTGATAAATGATGTCGAAAGTTTGAATTTCATGAAATCCCAAATTGAATATCGAATCGATCATTGACAAAAGTTAAACGTTTCAATGTTTAATTTTAAAAAAAATTTCAGACTGACATTTTTTGCAAGCAAATTTTTAATATAAAAATTTGTATTCTACAAGTTTTTCAAGGGAAAATAAATTTTAAGAACATAATTATTACGCCACCATTGTCTGAAACATTTTTTTGTAAATTGATTTTTGAAAAATATTAGAAAACTAGTATATAAAATTTAAAATAAATTGAAATCGAATTAAAACTAAATTAAAAATCTATCATTAGATCATTTACCTGAAGGTATATTAATGATAAAAGTTTAAATTTTTGCAGTATTTCTATCCAAATAAACAGAAGCTAAAAATTATTTTTCATGAGTTTTATCTCAATTTGTTTCGGAAAACTTTCGAAAGAAATCAAACCGAATACATTGGGTCTGATTAAAAATAGATTTGTTCAAATCAAATAAAATAATTTAGACTTTTAAATTAATCAATTTGAATAAATAATTTAAATTGTTCAAACTGATATTTTATTCTAGCCAAAAAGAGTTAAAATGCTTCCACCATCTACCACAAGATTTTGTCCGGTAGTGAACGAAGCTTTTTCTGAAGCCAAAAACAGTACAGCATTGGCGACATCATCCACTGTGGCAACACGACGTAAAGGATTAATCTCAGCAGACTTTTTGAAATATGCTTCTGAATCAAAACCAAGTTTATCTTGTACTCCAGTGCGAACAGCAGATGGACTAACAAAATTTACTCGAATTTTTTTTGGACCGAGTTCAAAAGCAATACATTTACTAAACATATCGACAGCCGCTTTTGCGATGCAGTATGCCATAAAATTCACACTCTGAATATAAAATTAGTTTGAAAGAACTTGAAAGAAAATTCAATAATTTACTGGAAATTGACTTAAAGTGGACGAAATATTGATGATAGAACCACTGGTTTTCTCCAAATGTGGAACAACTAATTGAGTGAGAGCGACAACAGATAACAAATTCAAATTGATCATATCATTCAAAGTTGTCAAAAGTTTTTCATCGTAAATAGAAGTGAGTTTAGCATCCCCAGCGTTGTTCACTAAAACATCGATTCGACCAAATTTCTCCACCACAGCGTTAACCAATGATCTAAGCGAATCTTGATTAGTAATATCGACAACAAATGGAAACGCTTGGGCATTTGATACTAGTTTAGAGCATTCATTTGCTGTTTCAGTAACTTGGTCTTGACTTCTTCCAGTAATGACCACGTTTGCATTCCGTTTAATGAATTCACGAGCAATGTGTGCACCAATTCCTCGAGATGAACCAGTGATCAGGACAACTTTTTCAGAAAAATCAAAATCCTTGTTTTCCATGTTCGAGTGATGACAGTTAATTTTGAAATGATATTTGGTTTATCTTAAAACTAATTAATGAATGAAACAAAATGAAAAAGCAAATTTTTTTCAAAGTCGCTCGTTTCTGTTTGTATTATTATTGAATTTAAATACCCTAAAAAACTGGCTAGCTTTTGAAAACATATATAATAGAAGAATAAATAAGAAAAAGGTGGTGATTTACTAGCCTGCTTTCTTCTCTGATATTACTCTGATACAATAAAAGTATTAACACTAGAACTACAGCAGCTTTTTTTTACCTATATTGCCTTAAAGAAATCAAAATGACTGCATAACTAATATGTCAAAAAAAATTGTTTAAAATTAATTTTAAATATTTCTTATATTATTGACAGTCATACAACAAGTTCTTAGTAAAAAATAACAAAAAAAATTCACTTTGAAAAAAATTTTAGAGCAGTCAAAATGACTGTCTCCGTAAATCTAGTGTTAAGAAAGCTTGATGAGAACAAAATTTTGCTCATTTACTTTGTTGATAGATAATTGTTTTTATCTTGAATTTATCGTATACGATAAATTGTTAAATTATTGATAATTTGTTTATAAACAAAGATCGAAAAATGATTAAAGAATGCAAATATTGATCATTTATTTATTTATTTACACTATTATCCGCTAGGATATTGCATATATGCATATATAGGATATTTATATATATATTATTTGATAAATATTGATTGTATTAAAAAAATTTCTATTTCTTTAATCAATTAAACAAAAAAAGAGAGTTTTTCTTTGTAAAAGCCGATGTTCCATGGGTTTACAAATCGATATGAAGAAGAGTGTTGCTTGGCATTTGATTCTTGAAAAATCTATCTCCTAAGTAAAACAAAAAATAATTTGACAATTTTTTGCATAATGTTATGGAATGTTTATTTTATTTTTTGGATTTTAATTTTAAAGTAAATGTGTTTTTAAATAAGATTAATGATAATCTTTAAAAAATCAATTTTTACGAAAAGCAAAAATTATTATAAGTCTCTATTTTTTTAGTTTTTATTGAAGCACTTTAGATTTTGAATACATTTAAGATATTAAACCTCAAACCATGGTAACCTGAAACACTGAAAACGTTTCTTTTTCAACCAATTTATTATTTAGTTTTAATGTACAACTGTGGAATTGAGAATAAGATCGACGAACTAAATATTTAGTCAATTTATTATCTGAATTTAGATACTTCAGAAAAGAAACCGATATAGTTTTCATGTTGAATTCGCCCTTGTTTTTGTCTAAATTTACCACACAGAATGATGCGATGCTGGATGGATATTTTACGTTTTTATTCGCAACGCCTCAATTGTATCTCCAATGAACTCAAAATCTTATTTTTAGATTAAAAGTATTAAATTATTAATAGTGGGCTACTCGAAAAATTATTTTATTGTTTTTGCATTTTTAAGATTTTTTAATAATAAACTAATATTTTCAATTAAATCTTTTATATACAATACTCTGTCTTTTTTTGAAAGTTTCACGCTTATAAAACTTTTGTTAATGACACTTTTCAATAAAATTACAATTATTAAATGAAAAAACCGATTAAAAATTTATTTAAATTTTTTACCAGCCCACGTTTATTTATTTAACGAAACTACTTTCTAAACAGCCTGATAATTTTATTATAATAGTTCTAATTTTGAATTAAAACTCAAAATTTTTTAAAATTTTTTCTAATTTATAGTTTTCATAATTTTTAAGTTAACCAATTTATTAAAATTTAAATTTTTGAATTTTTCATTGGATATAGCTTTGAAAAACTGAGGATTCAATTATATGAAAATAAACTAATTTATTGAATAAGCTTGAAAACTTGTCTAAATTTTTTTGCTGAAACTTTGAATCACATACTGGAACGTGTTTTGACTCTCTGCAATTTTCTCGGATTCTCGCCCGTTTCAAAATTCCAAATTTTTTCAAAACATTTGTGTTTTTGAACTTTAAACTTTTTGAAAAATTCTTCTAGTTCGTCACTTTAAATAAAATAAGTAAATAATAAATTAATCAAACAAAAAAAAACCTACTGATTATTGAAAACCAATTGAATAATATGAGTTTCTGCATTATTAAAAATTTTTACACTGTTAAGCATTGAAAATTTAATATTAGAATTATTTGAAGGAAAGGAAGTTTGATTATCAAAAACGCAAGAGTTTTTGACAAATTCAATGTTTTTCAAGTCTTGGCAAGCTATTTCCATATATTGATCTCTATAAAAAAATTAAAGTTAATTTTTCAAACAAACATTTACTATAATTCTACTTTTTTTATATTGATAATCAACAAACATTAGTAAATCGGTAAAGAGAATGATTGATGAATTTTTCACTTTAATTTCTTTAATTTCTCTTTGATCTTTAACTATCTTGATCCATTTGACAATTTTTACCGAACAAATCTGTAAAAGTTCTCGATTTTTTTGAATGTAATTTTTTTTTGTAGAACTTTGAAAACGCTTATGAAATTCAATCAGCTTTTGCAATTCATTTAAACTCGAAAGAGTATCATCACAACGTTTCGAAAAAGTTTCCGTCTCATTGAGACATAATTCAATTGATTTTTTCATCTCAATTGTTCCATAATCTTCTTTTTGCTTGTATTCATTGATTTTTTTCCATTCATCATTTGAAATTTTTCCAAATAAATTCAAAATATTTTTCAAGATCATCGGATATCGAGTGATGCGCTGGATAGAAATAAAATTTGTGAATGTCGGGCACAAAGAAAAAAACTTACTTGTATTGGAGCTATCATTAGTGATTGTAATTTTTTGAAATCAAAAACAAAACTTTTGGAATACTCGCTTTGAACAAAAAAATCTAAAATACTTTGTAGTTTAATGAAATCAAGATAAGGCTCAAATTTATTGGCAATATACGATCTAAGCACATCAAACAATGCCGACATGAAACAATCTTTTTCCAAAACTTGACAAAGCTCTCGATAAAGTTTAGAATTTATAGTGAATATTTGCCTAATGATATCATAAATTTCGTTTAAATCATTCTGCAATATTATTTGTTTTATTTGTAAAGACTCTTCTGTAAACTTTTCTAAATCAAATAATTGCTGGAAAAAAATTGAAAAAAATATGAGTTCATGCATTAGTTCATTTTAAAAAAATCTGATCACCAACCATTAGGTAAGATTTTTCAGTGACTATGATTTCAAAAATAGATTCAAAAAATTTCAATTGATGAGGCAATAAAAGATTCAACAATGGTGAAGCTCTTCGATTTGATATCTCAACTAATCGTTTCCATGGCATGTCTGATTGAAAAGAACCATTCGGTTATCGTTAATATTAGGAAATGATGAGAATTTTTCTGTCTTTGTGTTCAAGTTTTTTTTTAAATATTCGTCAACCGATAGGCGATGTCGATAAAAAGCTTTACGTCGCCATTTTGCTGTTAAATGAGAATTATTTTCAAAATCAGTTTGCTCAAATTTTTCGATTAAATTTAAACCATCATAACTGCTTTTGAAACCTCCTGATAGGCAATCAAAAACAACATTTATTTCTGAATGGTTTTCATGAGCTTCAATAAGTTTATTTCGTTTTTCACTGAAATTTATTTGACGTTTTTGTTGTTTCAATAGAAAATGGTGTAAATTTTTCAAAAACTTTGTTATGTTTTTAGTTTTTATCCAATATTCA
The DNA here is from genome assembly GCA_034190945.1 of Octodonta nipae. Lineage (NCBI taxonomy): Eukaryota > Metazoa > Arthropoda > Insecta > Coleoptera > Chrysomelidae > Octodonta > Octodonta nipae. The sequence goes on along the minus strand of JAVLUE010000303.1, from coordinate 9,151 downwards.
GATTTTTCCTCAATCGATCCATTTTCCATAAGTTTTTTTGATCGTTTAAGTTTTATACTTTTTCTGGTGTTGACTTGTTGAATGTTCATTTTCAATAAAACAACCATAGTTACTTTGGTTAGAATTTAAATTATTGAACGTTAATGAGTTCAAATAATTCAATTTCAAAAATATTTTCACAATCAAAAACAGGACAAAAAAATATTTATTCAAAGCAGAAAATAATGAATTTTGTTCAACAATAGAACAAATGAATGTTTCTCAAAAATTTACTGATAATAATTATTCCCTTTCGAAATTTTATTGTAGAAAAATGGATTAATTACTAAATTGTAATACAGTTTCTTTATCATTTTGCAATATTATTTGTAAACCTTTTTTTTATTATACTTTTGTTTTTATGATTTTTCGGTGGTAAATGATACAGATTTTTGGAAGCCGAAACTTTTTTTTGTAGGTTCAGTTAATCTTTAAATTTTATATCGCAGATTTTTTTTCCAATTATTAATCAGTTTTTGAAGTTTTTGTTATCTTCTGAAATTTAAAAGTCAATTAATTTTATAAAATTAATTTGAAAGCCAGAACACTAACCTTATTATAAAAACCATTACAATATAATTAGAACAAACTTTGGAACATATTTTTTTTAAAGACAGTTTAGAATTTTTCTGAACTTAATGTGAGAAATTGAAAAATTAAAATCAAAATTTATTATAACTAATTGTCATTTTTGGTGATGAAAAAATATATTAGACAGTTTATAGCCTGTTTTAAAAACATAAAACTAAAGATATAAAAATCTTAACAATTAAGTTTAGTTTAAAATACTATCAGTTTATGTTCTTCATTCTTCTTTTTTTAATAGTTAGCTAAATTCGAAAAATTTTTAAAAATAACTTTGGAATTGGTTTTTATGAAAAATTTTAGCTATCAAACACCCTTAAAATAAAGCCAAAGTATTTCCACCGTCTACCACTAAGTTTAATCCAGTAAGGAACGATGCCTTATCCGAAGCCAAAAACAGGACAGCGTTTGTTACATCATCCATTGTACCTAAGCGTCGCAGAGGAATTTTTTCTTCTAAACTTTTGAGCCAATCATCTAAATCAATGCCGGTTTTGGATTGAAACCCAGAACGAACAGCCGTAGGACTGACATAATTTACACGAACCCCTTTTGGGCCTAGCTCAATAGCAATACACTTGGTGAACATATCGACGGCGGCTTTCGCCACACAGTAAGGCATAAAATAAGCGCTCTATATGATTAATAGTAATATACTTTAGTAAACTATAAAGTCAATTTCAAAATTATATTCTTATTTACCGGAAATTGACCCAAAATTGATGAAATGTTGATGATAGAACCATTGACTTTTTCTAAATATGGAACAACCAATTTTGTGAGAGCAACTACAGATTTTAAATCCAAATTTATCATTTCATCTAAAACACTCATAAGGTTTTCATCATAAATTGAACTTGTTTTTCCACCTCCGGCGTTGTTGACCAACACATCAATTTGACCAAATTTATCGATAACAGCATTAACCAAAGATTCTATCGCTTCTTGGTTAGTAACGTCGACTACAAATGAGAAAGCTTCTGCATTATCCGGCGATAATGAGGTGCATTCGTTTGCTACTTCAACTACTCTGTCTTCATTTCTTCCAGTGATAACAACTTTTGCGTTTCGTTTCGCAAATTCACGAGCAATGTTAGCACCGATTCCAGAAGATGAACCCGTAATAAGAATAACTTTTTGAGAAAAATTGAATTCGCAATCTGTCATTGTTAAACTTTTTGATTCTTAAATTGAAAAAAAAACTTGACCGAACAAAATGGTTTCAAATGAGAGCAAATAAGTGAATTTTTATCTAAACTGGTCTAAAATCAAAAACAAAACCAGAATAGAGATAATTTTCAATTTTTTTGCTTTTTTTTGAATAAAACTTTTCACCCACAGGCTTTGTTTCTATGATAATGTTTTATTAATTTGAAAAAAAATGAGACAACCATAGCAACCGAAAAAAAAGCGATTCGTTTAGAATAAAATACAACAAACTCTTGAAGAAATAGAAAACCACTGATTTGTTATGCTTGGAAACAAGAAATAATCAATAAACATATGATCTCGAAAAATTATCGAAACTTTGGCCAAATATTTTTTGAAACTTGATTCTGAAATAAACTTTGACTAACCCATCAATTGAAAATTTATAGAATAACGAGTTGCAAAATAAAATATTTTCCAAGATTTTTTTCTATTAAAAAATAATAAGCAAAATTATGTATTCTGTTTCACTATCTAAACAAAACAAATGATTTTTTAAAATTATACCAAAATTTTAAAAAAATTGACTTACGGAAAAAAAATCGAAACGAAATTTGAACAAGAGTTTCATAACCAAACACACCAAAAGACGAAGAATAATCATCGATACAAATTTCGTTCGTCACAAAACTCGATTTCGAACCAAATTTTTTTTAGCGACACTCTTTTGAAAAGTTTTGATTAATCAAATATTATTCAAGTTCTATTTTAAGAAAAGTTTGAATTGAAAAAAAAATTAATAACAAAATTGAAAATCGAAAAAAAAAAAATAATATAATGATGAATTTGATAAATTTTGCTCACGTTTATGGTAGACAGCGCCACTTTCGTCTTAGGAAGTGCCATTTGTAAAATTGTCGTATGTGTTAACTTTTTCGAAAAAAAAAGCTTTTGATTTTAAAACCCGAATTTTCTTGGTTTTCTTTTAAGAACATTTATTCAAACTAATAATTTTTTAAGTAAACATTTTTTTTGACTTTGATTCTGAAAGAATGGCATCTCAATCGGATCGTGACTTTGTAGAGTCCAATAATATTTTTTTTGAAGATGAAACTTGCCTTGAGCCAGTCATTCACTCATTTGCCGAATGTGAACTACTCCCGGAGAAGCTGGTTGCAAAACTGACTGAAAAAAATTTTATAAAACCTACGCCAATTCAAGCAGTTTCAATTCCAATTATTTTAAAAGGGAGAGATTTTGTTGGTAATTTCTCAATTTTTCTAAAATTCATAATAGCTGATTTCGATTTGTGAATTAGGTGTTTCCGAAACCGGTTCTGGAAAAACTTTGGCATTTTTAATTCCTGCACTTACTCAAATGCTGGAAGAAGATTTATCTCCTGAAACTGTTTGTTCTCCATATTTGCTTGTCGTAGCTCCAACTCGAGAACTGGCTATGCAAACCCATGATGTGTTTAGGAATTTAAATCTGTTCATCAGTACTTGTTAGTAATTTTTCAAAGTTTTATTGAGTTTCAGTTTTTTTTTATAAATAGGCATTTATGGAGGTGCTCCTCGTTATGCTCAATTATCTTCTGTCAGATCTAACAAACCTTTTGTTTTAATTGGTACTCCAGGACGAATTAACGATTTTCTAGAAAGCGGGTTGATTTCTTTGAATAAATGTTATTATCTAGGTAGGTTTAATTTATTGAGAACTGTTTTATTTAATTTTTTTTATTTGAATAGTTTTGGATGAAGCTGATAAAATGTTTGACATGGGTTTCTATCCACAAATTAAAAAAATTGTTGATGCCTGTCCATCAAACGAATCTCGCCAAACTTTGTTGTTTTCGGCCACTTGGATTGAAAAAATTCAAGACTTAGCTAATTCTGTTTTAAAAAAAAATCGGGCTGTTGTTTCTATTGGACCATTGTATGGCTTAAATGCTTGCACTGATGTCAAGCAGCATTTGTTCTTGTGTACTGAATACGAAAAGAAAAAAATACTTGGAAAAATTTTGCGTGAATTTGAGGGTTTTAAAGTTTTAGTATTTACCAACACCAAACATCGAGCACAAGATCTGGCAGAGTTTTCCACTCAATATTCATCAGTAGAGTACATACACGGTGATGTTACACAATGCGAACGCGAGAGAATCATCAAAGATTTTAATAAGGGTAGTGCTATGATTATTTTTGCCACGGACGTCGCATCAAGAGGTTTAGACATTCAAGATATCAACGTCGTAGTCAATTTTGACTTCCCGATGGAAGTTGAAACGTACGTACATCGAATTGGACGAACAGGTCGCAACGGAAAAAAAGGACTGGCATTTACTTTTTTGACTGAAAAAATTTTCGACAATTATCACGATTTCAATCAATTATTGAAAATTGTTCAAGAATCAGGCAATGAAGTGCCTGAGAATTTACTCAATGATTAATAAATAACTTAAGAACAAAAAAAAGTTGACTGCAAAAAGTTTTACTTGTTCATGGCCCACTACTTCATAATAAAGCCACAAGTTTTTTTCATAAATTAAAATAATTTGAGAACCTAATAAGTTTTTTTTTAATCAACTTGTTAGTTTTATTTTTTTAATAAAGAATAAACTTGAACAAAAGAAACTTTAATATTTGAATAATAAGGAGAAAAAAATTGAGAATCATCAAATTTCAGAACAGAATGAATTTAAAAAACTGTGAGAACATTTCCACCATCCACGACGAGATTGTTTCCTGTAATGAACGAAGCTTTCTCGGAAGCTAAAAACAATACAGCTTTGTAATATTTATCCAAATCTTTGATAACCAATTGGCAGTGATTTTTTTCAATAAACTTTTCCAGAAAAAAAAATTTGGCATTTTTATTATTATCTTGATGCAATTCTGATTCTAATTTTTTGATTTGAACATTTTTTTCACATATACGAAATTTAGAATTTTTCAATTGATTAATCTTACTCTGCCGTTCTCTTTATGGAATCGGATTGGGTATCCCGTTAATGTCTGGACAGACAATGGAACTAATTTTGTTTAAGTTGAAAATATTCTAGATAGTTTGGCTCAAAAAGGATCGATAGTTAGAATCAATTGGAAAAAATCAACACCGTTATCGCCTTGGATGAATGGAGCTGCCGAAAGACTCGTTCGCACAACAAAGGAATGTTTACAGTTAGTCACTAAAAGAAGTAACTAAAAGCATTAATTTGCTGAAAAGTTATTTGAGGCTTGTTTTTTTAAATTTCTTTTTGATGCTTGAATACTTCTTGTGACAATGGTTTTTTTTGATTGACAGTCAGTGAAAGCTAATTTGATCAGACCACGAACAATCGTTTGATCAGTCAAATTAATATCATGAATATACGTTTTTCCTTGATTACAGTTTGGAGGCAAAACTCCAGTTGTCATAAATTTTAAGGATTCAATAATAGTCGTTTTTCCAGCGCCATTAGATCCAAGAATAATGGTTAACGGGAAAAAATGAATTTCTTGTGGCTCATTTGGGTTGAAACTTCGAATCCCCTGAACGCTCAATTGTTCAATGTGCGTCATTTTCAAGATCTACACTTGGCATAACAAATTTTTATAATAAAATTAAATTTGAAATTAATTTAGACTTACTTTTAAAAAATCAATTATGCAAAAACAATTTTTATAATAAATGATTAATGATACAAATTTTTATAGAATTGAACAATTGACTTTATTGGTTTATTTAATGTTTTTGAATAGTTTCATCATTTTTTGAAGCATTTGAAGTGAAAAAATCCATCGATGGTATCGATACTCTCAGCTTGCTCTGTATTTCTGTGTAACAAAACTGTTTAGTTTTGGTTTATTAAAATGAGCCATTTTGTTCAATTTCAGAGTTTTCTTTGATTTCAATAATTTGAGAAGTTGTCTCAACAGATTCTAAATTTTCAATAGATTTTGATTCGATTGTTGAATAACCAGACGGATTTTTGTAAATTTGATAATATTTGTTAATCCGTTCTACTTGATTAAGGCATTGTAGAAATTCCTTATCGTGTGTAATTACAATAATTTGCAAATTACGATTAAATTTTTTTAAAGCAATTATTGCTTTAGCCAAGGCGCAAATATTGTCATCATCAAGATTGGTAGTTGGTTCATCCAATATGATGATGTTGAAATTATTAGAAAAAGTTATGGCCAAAGCAATGCGAATGATCAAGCAAGCTAAAACTTTTTGACCTGCTGAACATCTGCCTCTCATGTCAAGAATTTTGTTTTTTTGAACCATCGCAACTCGATAATGATATGTCCGTTTTTTTTCACTTGCACTACGCACTTCTTCATCGGCAATTATTTTAATGGATTCGATATCTCTGCCTTGATAAGAAAGCTTCCAGAATTGATCAATAAGCTCGTTTATAGACTCCATTTTATTTTTGTGAAATGTGGTCATTGCAAAGTCTAATATTTTGTAATATTTATCCAATTCTTCCCTAACCAATTCGCAGTAATTTCTATTAATCAAATCGTCAATTTTTAAAGACAATTCTTCAATATCGTAATCAAGTTTTTGAATTTTATCAATTTCAAAATCAAAGTCCAACTGTTCATCAATTATTGATTGTTGTTTTTTGTTAACCTCATTTTTGATATGCTCTACGTGCATCATATCTTGTTAAAATTGTCGATCGTTGACAACTATTACGTTTTGAAGTAATTTGATTTTTTCAAAAACTTTGACAAAAACCATAGATCCGAAAATATCATCAAATTTTTCTTTGAAAATTTTTTCTTCGCCAAGAGGCCAATTCAAATCCTCGTGATGACAGAAAATAACATTATTTAAAACTGCTTTTGATACGCCAATCAAATCAATTAGCAGAGAGTTGATATCAGCAAATTTTTGATCGATTGATTTATTATTGAATTATTTACATGGACAAACATTCTCGGCAAGCTATCGCTCACTGAACTCATCCATCGATCAAAAATTTTGCTGATATCAATCTCTCTGCTAATTGATTGATTGGCGTACAAAAGCAGTTTTAAATAATGTTATTTTCTGTCATCACGAGGATTGAATTGGCCTCTTGGCGAAGAAAAAATTTTCAAAGAAAAATTTGATGATATTTTCGGATCTATGGTTTTTGTCAAAGTTTTTGAAAAAATCAATTACTTCAAAACGTAATAGTTGTCAACGATCGACAATTTTAACAAGATATGATGCACGTAGAGCATATCAAAAATGAGGTAACAAAAAAACAACAATCAATAATTGATGAACAGTTGGACTTTGATTTTGAAATTGATAAAATTCAAAAACTTGATTACGATATTGAAGAATTGTCTTTAAAAATTGACGATTTGATTGATTGAGAGTTGATATCATCAGCAATTTTTGATCGATTGATTTACCGTCACGTTGAATCTAAGCATTAATTTGCTGAAAAGTTATTTGAGGCTTGTTTTTTAAATTTCTTTTTGATGCTTGAATACTTCTTGTGACAATGGTTTTTTTTGATTGACAGTCAGTGAAAGCTAATTTGATCAGACCACGAACAATCGTTTGATCAGTCAAATTAATATCATGAATACACGTTTTTCCTTGATTACAGTTTGGAGGCAAAACTCCAGTTGTCATAAATTTAAGGATTCAATAATAGTCGTTTTTCCAGCGCCATTAGATCCAAGAATAATGGTTAACGGAAAAAATGAATTTCTTGTGGCTCATTTGGGTTGAAACTTCGAATCCCCTGAACGCTTAATTGTTCAATATGCGTCATTTTCAAGACCTACACTTGGCATAACAAATTTTTAAAATAAAAATAAATTTGAAATTAGTTTAGACTTACTTTTAAAAATCAATTAAGCAAAAACAATTTTTATAATAAATGATTAATGATACAAATTTTTATAGAATTGACATTGACTTTATTGGTTTATTTAATTATTTATATTTAATATATATTTATATATATTAATATATATTTGTGACGATTTTTTCAATAGTTTATTTTCAAAAAAAAATAAGACATTTGCTGGCGAGCGCTTTCAGCACGATAATGATGATAATTGTTGAACGCTGGTTCTTGCTCTGTCTTTTTATGCGTGGCTAGACCCAGTTTTGGCGGTTTCTCCCTTGTGACAATCGATACTATCGAGTCGTCACATATTTATATATAAATATTTAAATATTTATTGAATAGTTTCACATCATTTTTTGAAGCATTTGAAGTGAAAAAATACATCGATGGTATCGATACTCTCAGCTTGCTCTGTATTTCTGTGTAACAAACTATTTAGTTTGGTTTATTAAAATGAAGAGCCATTTTGTCCATGCATAGCGTAAAATATATTTTTGAATCAACAAAACTTTCCAACCAGCTTTTTTGATTTGCTTGAAAACATTTATAATGTAAAAATTTATTTAAAAAAACGAATTTTATTTGATTAAAAACAGAAACAATTAGAAAAAATAAATTATATTAAAAACAAAATAAATTTAAAAATATCAAAACACAAACTATTCTTCGTCGTCATCATCATTGTCAAAGCTATTCAAATCAAAAATCTTTTGGTAGCTCTTTGATCTGGTTTGATCAATTTTGGATTTGTATCGAGTTTTAATTTTTTTCGGTTTCGGTTCATTTTGTTCAATTTCAGAGTTTTCTTTGATCGCAATTCTTCGAATGGAATCGATATCTTTGCCTTGATAAGAAACCTTCCAGAATTCATCAATCAAGTTGTTAATAGACTCCATTTTAGTTTTGTGAAAGGTCGTAATAGCTAAGTCTAATTTTTTGTAATAATCATCCAAATCTTTGATAATCAATTGGCAGTGATTTTTAGCATTAAACTTTTTCAGAAAAAAAAATTGGGCATTTTTATTATTATCTTGATGCAATTCTGATTCTAATTTTTTGATTTGAACATTTTTTTCACATATACGAGATTTGCAAATATCCAATTGAGTGAGCTTACTCTGCCGTTCTCTTTCAGTTTCTATTCGATCTTTTTTAAGCTTCACAAAATTTAAACTATCAATATCTTTTGAAGTTTTTTCATAATTTTATCTTTTTCAGAATTTCTTCTTTCAATTTTTAATAAAATCTGCAAATCTTCCAATTCTCTTTTCTTAATTTCCAAATTGGAATTTTCTTTGAAACAAAAAAAAAATTTAATTTAACTATAAAAAAATTAATAAATAAACAAACCTTGAATAATTTTGTTTTTTTGATTGATCAAAACCTTTTAGTTGCATTAATTCGGTCAAGTTCATTTGGTAGATTACTTAAATTTTGATTTTTTCGGAAATTTTTCAATTTAAAATTCGTTGTATTTTTAGTGTTCATTTTCCATTTCTTTCATGACTTTTCACCAAGATTGAAGCGAATTTT